>OZ005651.1:13043049-13143049 GCA_963930645.1 Salticus scenicus | reverse complement strand
GCACTCAATTCTATTGCTACATAAATTGCAATTATGGGTCTTAAAGATAATCCCATCAAATTTGGAGTGACTTTATTAATTAAAAATATTGATTTCTTTTTATTCCATTTGCTTTTTCATTTTGTTTATATTTACAGTGTAAACATTATTTTTAACATGAAAAGATATACAAAAATTTTACTTGCCAATAGTATTTCATTCACATTTCTCATGAATTGAAAATTTGGGTTTTAAAAGATATGATATAAAAATGTCTGTGATGCGTTGGTGTTACTTTATAATATTTGTTTTAAGATTCCATAACAATTACTTTTGTTTTGTGCAATAAAAAATATTTACACATTGAAAAATGCTTTTAATTTTCACATACACTGTAAAATAATCACTCTTTCAATAAACTTATATTATAAATTCAAATGTATTTAATTACTTAAAAAATATCTTTCATAAAGCTCTTGGACATCGGTCGAAGTACTTTCTGGGCGGCACCGCCCTTTCCTCAGCAACCTTTAGTGTCGTCCGCTACTGTCGTTACTGTTGTAAGATTCCTTCTCTGTTGCTTCTTTAGAAGATGGCGCCACACCTGGTGTAGATCTGCGCGACACTAAAGGTTGCTGAGGAAAGGGCGGTGCCGCCCAAAAAGTACTTCGACCGATGTCCAAGAGCTTTATGAAAGGTATTTCTTAAGTGATTAATTTTAATATTCAAATGTATTTATTTCAGTAAATTGATTTGTCTTTTGTGTCACGCTATCCGAAACTGCAAGCGAAATTTGTGCAGATGTTTTCTTTGTATTCCACTATCTATTTGCTTATCCCACTTTCACTAGTTGGATACTATGATACAAAGTAACATTTACATAAATTTTACTTACAGTTTTGGATAGCATGATGCAAAAGACAAATCAATTTATTGAAATAAATGCATTTGAATTTATAATTTAAGTTTATTGAAAGAGTGATTATTTTACAATATATTTGAAAATTAAAAGCATTTTTCATGTGTAAATGTTTTTTATTGCAAAAAACAAAAGTAATTGTAATGGAATCTTAAAACAAATATTATAAAGTAATAACAAGGCGTCACAGAAATTTTAATATCATATCTTTTAAAACCCAAATTTTCAATTCATGAGAAATGTGAATGAAATAGTATTGGCAAGTAAAATTTTCATATATCTTTTCATGTTAAAAATAACGTTTACACTGTAAATATAAAAAAAAAAAAAAAGAAGAAGAAGAAGAAGAAGAAGAAGAAAAAGAAGAAGAAGAAAAAGCAAATGAAATAAAAAGAAATCAATATTTTTAATTAATAAAGTCACACCAAATTTCATATCATTATTTTTAAGACCCATAACTCAATAATTAAAAAATTCTATTTTTAATAATTAAATTACAGTCGATCCTCATTAACCCTTTGCGGCGCAAGACAATTTAAACATTTAAATTATACTGCCACCGGAATTCATGAACTAAATTTAACTAAAAGAAATTTTAAATTTTAAGGTGTTAAAAAAACGGCCTTTTCTGATATGTTATAAACGTGAATTATTGCTAAAAAATTTCCGGGATTAATTTTTGCAGCTGGATCTTAAATTTTGCGTCCTCGCAGCGAGGACAGCGCGCGTTAAGGGGTTAACGTGAATCTCAAGAGGGGAAAAGGTTGTTCATGTGATCAGTAGTTCATGCTATGAGTAACTTATCTTCACATAACTAATCTTCATTTCCACGGGGATTGTGAAAGCAGTTCATGTTAAAAGTAATTCACGTTAAGCGTGTTCACGTTAGTAGAAGGAGAAGGGGGCTACTACTTCATAAGGAGCAAAGAGCAGTGGGGCTGTGGGTCTGTGGGGTTGAGAGGCTCCTTCTACTACTACCCGGTCAGCGTGTTATCTTATCAGCATCCTTCCGGTGTCGCGTGAGCCTGAAAGATAAGGAAGTTATTATCTTTGGTGCCAATTATTTTAAGAGAATTTTAATTATGATTTTAAAATTAATTTTAAACTTAGAAATTTTTTTTTAAAAGAGAATTTCTTATGTTCAATCAGATCTTTTTTTTTTTATTCTCACATCAGTAGTGTTGCCATCTGTTAATCGATTTGAGAGAATTTAACGGGAGGCAATGTATTTCGAGGACTTAGCATTTTTCACGATGGTCAGAGAATTTAGGTGTTGCTATTCGGAGATTGTAAATTTATATTAGTAAATTTTTACAGAGTTTATAGAACATGTCGATTTAGGAGAAAATAATTATGGTAATGAATAGTATTATAACATTAAGTGTTTTTTATATACAGATATTTTTAAGGTACCATGAACCAATCAAAAGCATGGAATTAGGTTTCTAAGTGATTTTAGTACGCAAGTTTCAGAAAAAACCACGGAAAACTTTAAATATCTACCAGCTTTGAATCTGGTATAAAGAATGGGTTTAAACGATAAAGATTTTTCTTTCATATGCTGTAATAGAGTGATTAATAATTGTGTAATCCACTGTTTATTTACACTTGCAATTTTTAGTTTGAACTTCCATTTTATAATAAAATAGTTATATTATCTTCTATCCTAATATATTTCAAATAAATAGAGAATCTTGTAGATGAGTTGTCTTAGAAATTTTGCGAAGGACAATTTAAATAATGTGGTAAGTGCGTATTTCGGATATATGTAGAAATAGTGATTAAGAATTGTGTGTTAACGATTATTTATCTTTGCAATTCAGGAAATGTTTAAACATGTATTCATGAGATCTTGGTCATAAACTTTTAAATAGATAAGGAATCTTTTAAATGAGTTGTATCAGAAATTATGTAAGAAGGTATTTTTATGTAGATAAGTAGTTTTCGTTTAAAAGTATGTGATTTAGGATGAAACTTTGATAGTGAATTCACATAGATAACTGATAGCGTTTCCCAAATATTTAAAGTGTTAACCAATATCATTCGTTTTTTATTTTCTCGGATAAAGTCTATTGATATATTTTTATTAACTTGCTACTAATACTATAAAGTTTAACTAAGAATTAATTAATAATTGCGTTGAGGTTTTGATTGTGCAATGATGATATTTTTAGACATGTACTCATTTTTGATATGACGTAGAATTGAACCAGTCACCTTTCAACTGAAGTCTTAACCAATTAGAAATTTATTAAATTTGGAATTGAACCCGATACTTTTCAACTTAAGTGCTCATATTTAATATTGTATTTTTAGATGAAATGAGTGATTATTAAAAGTTAAGCATAATAGAAAATATAACATAGGAATTCACCCCAATGAAGGGATTTAAGATTAAAATTAAACTAAATTTGAAATATTTAATCTATTTTTAATGAAATGAGGGATCATTAAAAGTTAAACATAATAGAAAAAGTAACATAATATTTACAGTGCTTACTGCAACAGAAAACAAGCATTGAAAAACAATTAAAAATAGGTCAAGAAAAACATAAACTATATACAATCTGTTAAAATAAAATCAGTCTCAGTCCCTTTGATGACACATTGCTGAAAATGAAATAATAAGTTTAGCATATGCACATTGCGAAATTGATTAAGATTTAATATTGCAAAATTAATTATATTAAGTGAAATTATATACAATGCTTATTAGGATGTAACTTATTAGATAATTAATACTTGTAAATATTGTAAAAATGATGAAATACATTAAGGTTTAATACTTACTTAGTTATATTTTCTGTGTATATATAGTACTTTTTAGGATGTTATGTAACTTATTAGATGTACAATACTTATAAACGGTGCAAAAATGTTGAAGTATATTAAGGTTTAATAGTTGCTTAGCTATATTTTATGAATTTATATAGTACTTTTTAGAATGTAATGTAACTCATTAGATGTACAATACTTATAGGCAATGCAAAAATGTTGAAGTATATTAAGGTTTAATAGTTGCTTAGTTATATTTTATGTGCATATATAGTACTTTTTGTGATGCTATGTAACTTATTAGATGTCCAATAGTTATAAATATTGCAAAAATGTTGATGTACATAAAGGTTTAATAGTTGCTTAGTTATATTTTATGATGTTATGTAACTTATTAGGTGAACGATACTTATAAATGGTGCAAAAATGTTGAAGTACATTAAGGTTTAATACTTACTTAGTTATATTTTATGTGCATATATAGTACTTTTTGTAATGCTATGTAACTTATTAGATGTCCAATAGTTATAAATATTGCAAAAACGTTGATGCACATTAAGGTTTAATAGTTGCTTAGTTATATTTTACGTGCATATATCGTACTTTTTGTGATGCTATGTAACTTATTAGGTGAACGATACTTATAAATGATGCAAAAATGTTGAAGTACATTAAGGTTTAATACTTACTTAGTTATATTTTATGTGCATATATAGTACTTTTTGTAATGCTATGTAACTTATTAGATGTCCAATAGTTATAAATATTGCAAAAACGTTGATGCACATTAAGGTTTAATAGTTGCTTAGTTATATTTTATGTGCATATATCGTACTTTTTGTGATGCTATGTAACTTATTAGATGTCCAATAGTTATAAATGATGCAAAAATGTTGAAGTACATTAAGGTTTAATAGTTGCTTAGTTATATTTTATGTGTATATATAGTAATTTTTGTGATGTAATGTAGCTTATTAGATGTCCAACAGTTATAAATGATGTAAAAATGTTGAAATACATTAACATTTATTACTTACTTAGTTATATTTTATGTGCATATATAGTATTTTCGTGATGTAATAGAGCTTATTAGAGGAACAATACTTATAAATGTTGCAAAAATGTTGAAGTACATTAAAGTTTAATAGCTGCTTAGTTATATTTTATGAATTTATATAGTACTTTTTGTGATGATATGTAACTTATTAGACTTACAATACTTATAAATGATGCAAAAATGTTGAAGTACATTAAGGTTTAATAGTTGCTTAGTTTTATTTTATGTGCGTATATAGTACTTTTTGTGATGCGAGACAAAATATTCCCGGGGGATAGTAGTTTTCAAGCGATTTAACCACAGGAATACACTCCGTCTAAGATAGAAATAGTTCACTAGTATTGAACATGGTGGCTTCTTTTGTGGTCACGTGATTTTTTTCGACCAATCAGAAGCATGGATTTTTAATGAATAGTATTATAAAATTAAGTGATTTTAGTACGCAAGTTTCGGAAAAAACCATGGAAAACTTTAAATATCTACCAGCTTTAGAATCTGTGATGCGCAAATTATTTGTTTTAACATGTTGATGATATATATATATATATTTGGCGTGATTAACAAGGTTATAAAGAATTTGGGTGCGTTCCTAGTGTATGAATTTAGGATATAATTGGCGTGATTTCACCGATAATTACATATTTGATGGTAAACCTACAGTATAAATGCACTCCCAAAGAAAATTTTGTCAGTTGCTGCTCTATTTTTGAGGAGCGCGCACGATTAATTTTGTAACTTGGATTTTTTATACCACTCTACTTTCTAAAATTGTAGTGAGAGATGGATTTATCTGAAAAGATGCCTATTTCAAATGAGTTGTCATCAAGCTTGGATACTAAGAAAGTACCAAAAACTTTTAGTTGTGTTTCTTGCAGTATGGTATTTAAACGAAAATGGCATTTGGCTCGTCACATAAAAATTCATCTCAACGAAAAATCTTTTATTTGCAATATATGCCAGAAAGCATTTACCAGATCAGATGAGTTAAAGAGACATTTAAAAATTCGTGAAAAGACTCCTATTGAACATAGATGTGAGCAATGTAGTGAATCCTTTAATCGCAAGTATCAGTAGTTGCTGATGCATAATACAAAAAACCATCGAAAACCTTTACCAACACATTCCTGTGATCGATGCCCAGAAACATTTAGACAAAAATATAAACTTTTAGAACATGTTATAAAAAACCATCGAAAAACCCTTATCGCAAGCAACATTAAAGGAAATGTCAAATTCTAACCGAGATCTGCTCAAAGAGAAAATTATGCATTTTAAAAGAAAAAATGCTGACCAAGGAACATTGAAATGATATATTAATGTAGAAGTTATTTTTAGTTATATTTATGAAAATGGAGAGAAGGATTTTATTACTCAAAATTTTAGGTCGAAAAGTATAACAACTCTTTTAATAAATGATTTGTATAATGATCTTGAAAGCGCTTTTAACAAGATGAAAAAGTGTTTTGAGGAATTTAGTGAACAAGGATCAGGTTGGACATTAACAGAAATTTTCAAATTAGAACTTTGTATGACTAAATATGGTTCTTTTCAAATGTAATATCTGATTTTACTATATATATATATTAAAAATTGTTAGTTGAATCTTATAAATTATTGTAAACTTTGTATAAAAATGATGCATGTAAAAATCTTATAATTTGAAAAATAAAAGTATGTGTATAAAAATTGTATTTTTAATTATTTATCTTATATAAAAATTTTATGTAAAAGTTTAAACTATTAATCGGATTTTTAAAATAAATGCACTTATGTTAATGTAGAGGTATTTTTTTTTTTTTTTAAATATGATTTTAAAACTACATATTTTTTTAAAAACGCTATTTCATAAATAAATTGATATTTTATAGTAAATATATAATCATAATCTTACCAATTCTAGAGATTGTATCAAAAAATCATGAACTTTGCATTTGACACATAGTCTAGAGAAATACTAATCTACTTAAAAGTTTAACTTTTCTGCGTGCTTGAAATTAGACATGAACAAATTATCTGTTTTAACACGTTGATAAACTAAAATATTTTACGAGATTTTTTAATGTGATTGAGGACAAACTAGAATATTTTACAAGATTTGGCTATTAAAATAACATATCTGCTATGATTTGGCGAGATTTTTTAATGTATTTGGCAATAAATACTAATTTGGCACAATACATTGAGTATAAATTCAGTCTCAGAGGAAATTTAATCAGTTGCTGACTTGTTTTCGTGGAGTTGCTTCAGTTTTCATATACCATTTTTAAAATTTTACTTTGATTATATTTATAATGGATCTATCTGAGGAAGTGCAAGTTTCTGTTCATCAACAAGCCTCTTCATCATGTTTTGAAGATGAGACTTTACACTTAAAGGAAGACAAAGCCACATATTTGTGATATATGTAAGAAAGCATTTAGTAGATCGTATGATTGTAAGAAACACTTAAAAATTCATGAAAAACCTCGCATAGGATATGGGTGTGAATACTGTATAAAAAATTTTACTCGTAAACGGGATTTTTTAAAACATAATGCAAAAATTCATAAAAAGACTTTACATAATCACAGTTGTGATGAATGTAGTGAAGTGTTTAGGACTAAACAAGATTTATTGAATCATAAAAAAATGCTACATCGAAGGGTTTTACCTGAATATCTATGCGTAGAATGCAACGAAAGTTATCGATATAAGTATGAATTATTACGTCATAGCAGAAAAAATCATCGTAAAGATTCTTCTGCTTACGTATGTACAAAATGCAATGAACGAAATACTCTGCCGATCAACAACTTAGACAGTGAAAATATGAACTTAACGAATTTTTTGAATAACTTGAATACTGCTTTTTTAACCAACAGCTATTCTTTAGCCAAAAGCTTTCATGGTGAATGTAATTTCAGGTAGAAAGTAATTTCATAATAAAAACACAATTTTTGATTAAAATAATTTATTTTACATTATTATTATCAGTATAAAAACAGGTTCATATAAATCTAAATTGTTGTTAAATCGTTAAGGTTACATTGACTTATACACTCTACATTAAAATTATCCAAAAATGTCCAAAAAAGTCGTTATCAACACTCACCGGTGAAAAATTATTTTGATTACTCATACACTCTACATTAAAATTCGTGAAGTCCACATTTATATTCTCAAAGTTGTTCGTTGGGGAGTCATAAATATTACTTTGTGTCAAACATTCAGTATTCATATTTCCATTAGCAGCGGGTAAAACATTGTATGCATTTTCATTATTATCCAAAACATTTGATAAGATCACATTTTCACTGGTTGATGAACCGAAAACATTATTTTGATTACCTGAAAAATTCGTTAAGTTCGCATTTACACTCTCAAAGTTGTTAGTTGGTGAGTCAATATTTTGTGTTATGCGTTCGGTATTCATATTTTCATTATTTAAAAATATTAAAAAATACATATTGTTATTTTCATCATGAAAGCTTTTGGCTAAAGAATAACTGTTGGTTAAAAAAGCAGTATTTAAGTTATTCAAAAAATTCGTTAAGTTCATATTTTCACTAAGCTGTTGATCGGCAGAGTATTTCGTTCATTGCATTTTGTACATACGTAAGCAGAAGAATCTTTACGATGATTTTTTCTGCTATGACGTAATAATTCATACTTATATCGAAAACTTTCGTTGCATTCTACGCATAGATATTCAGGTAAAACCTTTCGATGTAGCATTTTTTTATGATTCAATAAATCTTGTTTAGTCCTAAACACTTCACTACATTCATCACAACTGTGATTATGTAAAGTCTTTTTATGAATTTTTGCATTATGTTTTAAAAAATCCCGTTTACGAGTAAAATTATCCTATGCGAGGTTTTTCATGAATTTTTAAGTGTTTTTTACAATCGTACGATCTACTAAATGCTTTCTTACATATATCACAAATATATGGCTTTGCATCCTTTAAGTGTAAAGTCTCATCTTCAAAACATGATGAAGAGGCTTGTTGATGAACAGAAACTTGCACTTCCCCAGATAGATCCATTATAAATATAATCAAAGTAAAACTTTAAAAATGGTATATGAAAACTGAAGCAACTCCACAAAAACAAGTCAGCAACTGATTAAATTTCCTCTGAGACTGAATTTATACTCAATGTATAGTGCCAAATTAGTATTTATTGCCAAATACATTAAAAAATCTCGCCAAATCATAGCAGATATGTTATTTTAATAGCCAAATCTTGTAAAATATTCTAGTTTGTCCTCAATCACATTAAAAAATCTCGTAAAATATTTTAGTTTATCAACGTGTTAAAACAGATAATTTGTTCATGTCTAATTTCAAGCACGCAGAAAAGTTAAACTTTTAAGTAGATTAGTATTTCTCTAGACTATGTGTCAAATGCAAAGTTCATGATTTTTTGATACAATCTCTAAAATTGGTAAGATTATGATTATATATTTGCTATAAAATATCAATTTATTTATGAAATAGCGTTTTTAAAAAAATATGTAGTTTTAAAATCATATTTAAAAAAAAAAAAAAAAAAAAAAAACCTCTACATTAACATAAGTGCATTTATTTTAAAAATCCGATTAATAGTTTAAACTTTTACATAAAATTTTTATGTAAGATAAATAATTAAAAATACAATTTTTATACACATACTTTTATTTTTCAAATTATAAGATTTTTACATGCATCATTTTTATACAAAGTTTACAATAATTTATAAGATTCAACTAACAATTTTTAATATATATATATAGTAAAATCAGATATTACATTTGAAAAGAACCATATTTAGTCATACAAAGTTCTAATTTGAAAATTTCTGTTAATGTCCAACCTGATCCTTGTTCACTAAATTCCTCAAAACACTTTTTCATCTTGTTAAAAGCGCTTTCAAGATCATTATGCAAATCATTTATTAAAAGAGTTGTTATACTTTTCGACCTAAAATTTTGAGTAATAAAATCCTTCTCTCCATTTTCATAAATACAACTAAAAACAACTTCTACATTAATATACCATTTCAATGTTCCTTGGTCATTTAATTGAAAATTTAATTCGCTTAAAATGTCAGTTCTTAAATTATTAAAAAATGACGTCAAATCCAAATTTTTGTTTTTATTATCAAATGTGGTTATTGTGAATGTATTAAGAGCATTTTTTCTTTTAAAATGCATAATTTTCTCTTTGAGCAGATCTCGGTTAGAATTTGACATTCCCTTTAATGTTGCTTGCGATAAGGGTTTTTCGATGGTTTTTTATAACATGTTCTAAAAGTTTATATTTTTGTCTAAATGTTTCTGGGCATCGATCACAGGAATGTGTTGGTAAAGGTTTTCGATGGTTTTTTCTATTATGCATCAGCAACTGATACTTGCGATTAAAGGATTCACTACATTGCTCACATCTATGTTCAATAGGAGTCTTTTCACGAATTTTTAAATGTCTCTTTAACTCATCTGATCTGGTAAATGCTTTCTGGCATATATTGCAAATAAAAGATTTTTCGTTGAGATGAATTTTTATGTGACGAGCCAAATGCCATTTTCGTTTAAATACCATACTGCAAGAAACACAACTAAAAGTTTTTGGTAATTTCTTAGTATCCAAGCTTGATGACAACTCGTTTGAAATAGGCATCTTTTCAGATAAATCCATCTATCACTACAATTTTAGAAAGTAGAGTGGTATAAAAAATCCAAGTTACAAAATTAATCGTGCGCGCTCCTCAAAAGTAGAGCAGCAACTGACAAAATTTTCTTTGGGAGTGCATTTATACTGTAGGTTTACCATCAAATATGTAATTATCGGTGAAATCACGCCAATTATATCCTAAATTCATACACTAGGAAAGCACCCAAATTCTTTATAACCTTGTTAATCACGCCAAATATATATATATATATATATATATATATATATATCATTTTAATGCAATCTAGTTTATCAACATGTTAAAACAAATAATTTGCGCATCACAGATTCTAAAGCTGGTAGATATTTAAAGTTTTCCATGGTTTTTTCCGAAACTTGCGTACTAAAATCACTTAATTTTATAATACTATTCATTAAAAATCCATGCTTCTGATTGGTCGAAAAAAATCACGTGACCACAAAAGAAGCCACCATGTTCAATACTAGTGAACTATTTCTATCTTAAACGGAGTGTATTCCTGTGGTTAAATCGCTTGAAAACTACTATCCCCGGGAATATTTTGTCTCGCATCACAAAAAGTACTATATACGCACATAAAATAAAACTAAGCAACTATTAAACCTTAATGTACTTCAACATTTTTGCATCATTTATAAGTATTGTTCCTCTAATAAGCTACATTACATCACGAAAGTACTATATATGCACATAAAATATAACTAAGTAAGTAATAAATGTTAATGTATTTTAACATTTTTACATCATTTATAACTGTTGGACATCTAATAAGCTACATTACATCACAAAAATTACTATATATACACATAAAATATAACTAAGCAACTATTAAACCTTAATGTACTTCAACATTTTTGCATCATTTATAACTATTGGACATCTAATAAGTTACATACAATCACAAAAAGTACGATATATGCACATAAAATATAACTAAGCAACTATTATACCTTAATGTGCATCAACGTTAATGTGCATCATATGCTAAACTTATTATTTCATTTTCAGCAATGTGTCATCAAAGGGACTGAGACTGATTTTATTTTAACAGATTGTATATAGTTTATGTTTTTCTTGACCTATTTTTAATTGTTTTTCAATGCTTGTTTTCTGTTGCAGTAAGCACTGTAAATATTATGTTACTTTTTCTATTATGTTTAACTTTTAATGATCACTCATTTCATTAAAAATAGATTAAATATTTCAAATTTAGTTTAATTTTAATCTTAAATCCCTTCATTGGGGTGAATTCCTATGTTATATTTTCTATTATGCTTAACTTTTAATAATCACTCATTTCATCTAAAAATACAATATTAAATATGAGCACTTAAGTTGAAAAGTATCGGGTTCAATTCCAAATTTAATAAATTTCTAATTGGTTAAGACTTCAGTTGAAAGGTGACTGGTTCAATTCTACGTCATATCAAAAATGAGTACATGTCTAAAAATATCATCATTGCACAATCAAAACCTCAACGCAATTATTAATTAATTCTTAGTTAAACTTTATAGTATTAGTAGCAAGTTAATAAAAATATATCAATAGACTTTATCCGAGAAAATAAAAAACGAATGATATTGGTTAACACTTTAAATATTTGGGAAACGCTATCAGTTATCTATGTGAATTCACTATCAAAGTTTCATCCTAAATCACATACTTTTAAACGAAAACTACTTATCTACATAAAAATACCTTCTTACATAATTTCTGATACAACTCATTTAAAAGATTCCTTATCTATTTAAAAGTTTATGACCAAGATCTCATGAATACATGTTTAAACATTTCCTGAATTGCAAAGATAAACAATCGTTAACACACAATTCTTAATCACTATTTCTACATATATCCGAAATACGCACTTACCACATTATTTAAATTGTCCTTCGCAAAATTTCTAAGACAACTCATCTACAAGATTCTCTATTTATTTGAAATATATTAGGATATAAGATAATATAACTATTTTATTATAAAATGGAAGTTCAAACTAAAAATTGCAAGTGTAAAAAAACAGTGGATTACACAATTATTAATCACTCTATTACAGCATATGAAAGAAAAATCTTTATCGTTTAAACCCATTCTTTATACCAGATTCAAAGCTGGTAGATATTTAAAGTTTTCCGTGGTTTTTTCTGAAACTTGCGTACTAAAATCACTTAGAAACCTAATTCCATGCTTTTGATTGGTTCATGGTACCTTAAAAATATCTGTATATAAAAAACACTTAATTTTATAATACTCTTTATTAAAAATACATGCTTTTGATTGGTTCATGGTACCTCAAAAATATCTGTATATAAAAAACACTTAATTTTATAATACTATTCATTACCATAATTATTTTCTCCTAAATCGACATGTTCTATAAACTCTGTAAAAATTTACTAATATAAATTTACAATCTCCGAATAGCAACACCTAAATTCTCTGACCATCGTGAAAAATGCTAAGTCCTCGAAATACATTGCCTCCCGTTAAATTCTCTCAAATCGATTAACAGATGGCAACACTACCGATGTGAGAATTAAAAAAAAAAGATCTGATTGAACATAAGAAATTCTTTTTTTTAAAAAAATTTCTAAGTTTAAAATTAATTTTAAAATCATAATTAAAATTCTCTTAAAATAATAGGCATCAAAGATAATAACTTCCTTATCTTTCAGGCTCACGCGACACCGGAAGGATGCTGATAAGATAACACGCTGACCGGGTAGTAGTAGAAGGAGCCTCTCAACCCCACAGACCCACAGCCCAACTGCTCTTTGCTCCTTATGAAGTAGTAGCCCCCTTCTCCTTCTACTCACGTTAACGAGGCTCGACTGTATTATCAATTAAAATATCTTATTAAATAAATTTTAACATTTTTTTAAGACATTCTTAGGGGAAAAAATTATTAAAATGTATATTTTTAATAATTAAATTAGTTTTTGAATTAGATCTTTTAAATTAAATAATTTTAATTAGCTCCTTATTTCTATGGTTAATGATAGTAAAAAAAAACTTTTTCTGTTTAAGAACATTTTGAAATACTAGTATTTTTACTTAAACGTCCAAACAATAGTATTAAACAATCTCAACTAATTTAATTATTAAAAAGATTATGTTTTTAATAATTAAATTAATTTTTAATTAAAATATATTATTATAAATGATTTTTTAAACACACACACACACACGCACACATATATATATATATATATATAATCTTTTTATATTAAAAAAATATCTTCGTAGTGATTGTGTAAGTGTTAAAGCCAATTGATAACGCAAGTGATCTACGTCTGCGGGAAATGCTCTCCAGGTTGGGGATTGCGGGAAACCTAGGGGGCCCTAGCTTGTACTTGCGCAAGTTTCGAAGAAAATCATGGAAATCTCCCAAAGGTTTGGTCGTTAAACGCAACTTGGGATCGAACTTGGCACTTCCATTCTACCAGCATCGAGAACTGCTCGGTTACTTAAACAAACTTTTTAATTGAAAGTCCAAAAATTAGTATTAAGCAATCGCACCTAATTTAATTATTAAAAATTATGTTTTTAATAAATAAATTAGTTTTTTTTTCCTTTTTAACTTAGAATATTTCATTAAATACTTTTAAACTAGGTTTTCTTTATAACCATTTATATATATGTATATAAACTTTTATTTTTAAAAGTGTTTTAAAACAGATTTATTATTATTATTATTAAAACCCGAAACGATAGTATTAAGTAATCTCAACTAATTTTTTAGAAATGTACTTTTTTTTAATTGGATAAATTAGCTTTCTAAATTGTTTAGTTATTTTTTTAAACTTTTATTTGTTTATTCATTTGTTTATTTTATCTTTAATCATTCATAGAAAAACAAATTATTAAAAGTATTTAAAAATAGATTTTTCAATTTAAAGCTCAAATAGTTCTATTAAACAAATTAATTTAAGCATTAAAAATTTTCACTTTTGATAAATAAAGTAGTTCTTAATAATTAAACATATTTTTTAAATATTTTTTCTATAATCTTTCACAGAATATATATATATATATATATATATATATATATATATATATATATATACACACACAAAGTATTTTGACACAAATTAAAAGTATCCATATACATACATCCACACATACAATGAGCATTAATCATGTTTAAATCTTTGCAGAAATTTAAAAGATCTTCAAAAAGTTAGAAATTCTCTAAAATGTGTTCGTTTACTTCCGCTATCAGTTTATCTTGAACGAAAGAGGTCGTCATACTGAAATAAAAGTTAGAATTACGGACTTTCACAGTCCGACTTATTTTTTTATTTTTATTATTATTTTTTTTTCCTGATAGCTTTTAACAAAAGTAGTTAATCCCCTTGATCGATTAGGGAAGGGTGACCGTGCTCTTTGGAACGATACTCCTCCTACTGTTCGGAAAAATATATCTAGGATATAATACAATCTATTTTTCACAGATAAACAGTATTACACGCATTTATTTATTTATATAAAATATTCACTGTATTTATATAAAATATTCACTGTAGACAGGATAAAAAACAAATGGCGACATTTTAGACACTTCAAGTGTGTGAAACGGTGTGCCTTTTAAGATACTTCAATTGTCTGAATCAACTAAGACACTTTTTAGCATCTTAAAATTAAACACCCCATTTTCACACATTTGTGTCTGAATTTCAGGCACTTGTATTTACAGAAACTTGTATTTGCACTTTTATTTACATTATAAACCAGAGTTGCACTATTTCAATAATTATAGCTGTCTTATACCCCATACGTGGATAAAGAAAATATATTTTCCTTAGAAAATATATGAATTTAATATCAGGTAAGCCATTTTTCCTCTGTTTATTGCCACAAAAAATATTATAACAAGAACGAAAAATCATGCGATACGCATTGATTATTAACACTTTCCAACTTTACGTACTTGTTGTATAACTTTCAATGTTCTTTGCCTATGTTATCACACAACGAACAGACAGGACTGAAAAACATACAAATAGATTAAATGTATTTATAATCACTCTTAAACATTGTTGGAAAGTGTTAAAATTGCTTAACGTAAAAGAAAATGCACTCTGAGATTCTAATTGCAGCCCATAATGTATCTGAATATTTTAGCAAAGCCCTGTAAATCTGAAGTTAACCATATCATATTCAATACAAAACATTATTTTACCCTATTAACAACAAATGTCAATTTAAGATTTTTACAATAAAAATTTTTTTAAATGTGATTTATAAAAATGTCTGTCTAAAGCGCAATGCATTGGATTTTTTCTTTTTTTTTGAGCGCGCGCGCGCGTGTGTGTGTGTGTGTGTGTGTGTGTGTGTGTGTCTGTACACAAACCAGTTGTACAGAACCTATTAAAGCCATTTTAAGTAGGAAACATTCCATAGTGAACTTGAATAACATATATCAATTTTTGAAAATTCTGAAAATATTTAAGGACGATGGGTACGAGTCGACGGACAGATAGAAAGATGGACAGCCGAACAGACAGATGCAATAATCGAAATCATACTCCCATTTAAAAAACATTTAGAAAGGAATAAAAACTTTTAATATAACGAAAATGCAATTCCAGCAAATTTCCAATAATAGCCCTTAATGTAATTGAATGTTTTTATGTGGCCGTGTGAATCTAATGCTAATCCTACTGTATTCTATGGGAAGCATTCTTTTGTGTATATGAATAACATATTTTAATTTCATTAAGATTTGTGCAAAGTAAATTTCTTAAAATTTGGTTTATACAAATACCTCTCATAGAGCGCAATACTTTTGAATACTTTCGGGTACTAATACTGTATACAAACCAGCGTTGGTATGAACTCCATTTTTAATGAGGAATATCCAGTAGTAAACGTGAATAACATATTTAAATTTCGTTAAGATTTGTATAAAGTAAAGGTATTAAAATACGGTTTATAGAAATACCTCTCATAGATCACAATGCTTTGGAATACTTTCGGATGTCCCTTTACACAAACCAGTAGAGGTATTCACTCCAATTTCAACGGGGACACATATGATGGTGAACTTGGATAACATATTTCAATTTCATTAAGGTTTGTGTCAAGTAAAGGTATTAAAATATGGTTTATAGAAATACCTCTTACAGAACACAATGCTTTGGAATACTTTCGAGTATCCCTGTACACAAACCAATAGAGGTATTCACTCCATTTTCAATAGGGACATCCGATAATGAACTTGAATAGCATATATCAGTTTCAAGAAATTCCGTGAATGTTAACGGGAGTTAGAGTGCGGACAGACAGACAAACCGAAGTCATTAACACTTTTCAACCTTGTTGGAAAGTGTTCAAAAGAAAGAAAGAAAAAAGAACGCTTATTATAAAATTTTGTATATTTTTTGTGATCACGTTAAAACTTAAGACAAGTACTTGTCTTTTCTTAGTGAGAAATAAAAAATGAAGAAGCCATTTAAAAATTGTAAGCAAATTCATTTAAAAAGGTTGAAACGTTTTTGGGTAAGTATTTATGCTATTTGATTAGTTACTCAGCTCGTGATATCACTTATATAGCTTTTTGTGTGTATACACACACGCACATATATACACATCGCCGTAAAGTTATATGTTTTATTCAACATGCCATTAAATGAAATATGATTACCTAAATTTTATAAATTATAAAAACCTATCGTATTAATCACAACATCATTATTAAGGAAAACAGAGATTTATTTTTATCATTTCTGTTGACATCTTGTGCAGGGACTGATTAAAACGTTCCAGGGCATTCAGACACGTGCCCGGGCACTTGTTAAAAAGGGGTCCAAAATTACCCTTAACATTATTTAAATTTTCTTCTGCATATATATAATATATATATATATATATATATATATATATATATATATTTTTTTTTTTTTTTTTTTTTGAAGTTTAAGTATTAGGCTAAAATTAATATTCGATACAGTTCTAGTTGCTATATTTAGTAATCATCAAGCAGTAATTTATTTATTAATGTTATTATTTTTTGTCTGCGTATTTATGGGAGAGGAGTAGCAATAATAAACTTTCTCGATGACAAGAAATGGAATTGTTTAGAAGGCAGAATATATTTTTAAATTCTACATTATTTTAAAATGCTAAATTAAATATACATCCAATTAATTTCAAAATTCTCTAATTATTAGGGAATTATTTCTTTAACAATGTTACTGGGGAAAAAAAAATCTCGGAAATACTAGTTAACTTTTTTGTGTGGGTTTTTTACTTGTGATTTTTTTAGGTGAGATTTGAAGAGCTTGTTTCCAAATGGCGTTAAGTCATTTTTTTCAGTTCTTGAGAAAACGCGGTTTTGTTATGTAAGATTTATTATTAAATTTAAGGAAAAGATAATTTTCCCCAGTAATATATGGATGATAATAACACTAAATTGCCTGTTTAAAAAAATCCTGACAGTATAGTTATTTAGAAATAAAAAAAGAAAGAAATGACTTAACTCATTTTGGAACAAAACTATGACTTACACCCTTTTGGCACAAACAAATAACGAAATGAAATGACTTACTTCCATTTGAAAGTAATCCAAGTATTTTTTTTTCCATGTAAATACAGCATAAATTTTAACTATACAATTTTGGAAGGTAGTTAGTTACTACACATCTTCATTTATAAATTCTATTTCGCCACCTTTATCATTATTTTCCATTGTGTTAGCGTTAGCAGTATCATTGAGAGATTATTCATAAAAATAAAAACATTCGTGCAATTTGTTAATTCCAAAAGCGTTAAGTAATTTAAAAGCATCTGTTTTTCTTTGCTTGTTTCATATTGTTTTTTGTTTTTGTTTCAGAAGGGGCGCACGGGATACTTTTTGTCCCTCGTTTCAGGATGTTTTGGCGGCGAAACGAATCGCAGTACGTTGTCTTGATTCCCCCATTTCGCTTCGTAATTTCCAGTACTTTTGCATCTGAAATCAAGAAACCTTGTTTGCTTTTCAGATAACTATGTGCAAAATTTTTCCAGTCTAAAATATTCCACTGCTTCTTATGCTCGAAAAGATTTCCAACCCTAGAGAAATGTTCAAAATATTCATTAGAAAGTAAAATTGTATCCACTTTCTTTAAACTAGTCTCCACTCTCGTCTCCGAATCTTCTACCTGTTGGTAAGTAGGAGTGACCACGCACTGGTAAATAGTATGTGAAGGTGAGGTCCTTTTGAGCAGCCACTGCTGAAAACATTCCTAACATGGTATGATTTTTATTTGTGCGGTAATTCCTGATTTTGCATCAGGTCAAAACGTATTGTAATTTCATTTTCTCCTACAAGCCTTTCCCCTAAAAGTGAATAATTTTTTTTGCTCCGACGTTTATGAATCGAAAGTTCGGTTAACAGGGTCTTAGCGTTTTTTCTGTACATTTTTCTGAATTCATTTGTGTTTTTTTTCCTAATACAGAACGAACAAATGTCTTTTTTCGGGGTTCCAAAACCAAGATTAAAATATTTACAAACACATTATAATAAGGTTCTAAATACATTCATCTTTATATTTTTCTATGGGGAAAGAAAAAAAAAAAAAAAACTGTCTCAATGTGAGAATCTACAACAACATTTTTTTCCTCACTTTTGACTTTTCACCCAAGGCCAGACAAACTACGTGATCTCAAGGCACGCTAAAATTGGTTAAACTTAACTTAATCCTTTTTGGCACAAAACTTACTTGTGACTTAATGGACAATATTCCTGTGACGTCACCGTAGGTAAAATCGCCGAACACGTGGCCGATATTTTGTAAACAAATTAGATTCAAGATGCCATTTTATTGTTACGCATAACATTTTCCTAAATATTTCTGCAGTGAAACTTAATAATAATGTTCAAACAAGAACAAAAGAGAAATGTAAACAACTGAATCGAATGATAAAGTTAAGACTATTCCATATCGTAAAATTGCAGAACATTTTATGTATACACACACACACATACATATATATAATGAATAAAAGATTAATAAGAATATTTTATACACACACACATATATATAGACATCAAAGCTTAAATAATTAGAATTTCAATCACTTTAATAAAGAAATTTACTAAATGGAACATCCATTTAAATATGTTAACATCGCCACAGTTCACACGGCAACCTTTAATATTACATATGTTGATTAATATTAAAGTATATTACTAAAACTGGATTAAAAAGAAAACAAAGTTATCACTATATCACTCTTACTTCAATTTCATATAATTTGTAACTCTTAGAAATAATATTGCAAGATAAAAGTTTGCAAGCCACAATGCTTTGTTATGGTAGAGTTGAGGATTGTTTCCCTAACCAGCTGATATTCTTGTAGCCTCGAACTCAAAGTGGGAATATGGTCCATTCTTTTTGGAAAAAAACACGGATTTCACTTTCTGTTTTTATTATGACTAAACTTCGTTTGGAACTTCTACTTATTGAAAATATATTCTTAGACGTGTGCTGCGACCTTTTGCATCGAAAAGTCAATTTTTCAAATTTTTGATTTAACGCCTTTTGGAAACAAGCTCTTCATTTCAAGACTTGAAATGCGAATTTTTAAACATTTTGAATTTCTATTAATGCTAGAAATTTATGAAAGTATGTGTGTTATGTGTGTATGTGTGTGTGTGTGGGGGATGTAATTCGAGGTTATTTAAAACGGAATTTTCATTAATATGTTTATTGAATTTATTAGCAAAAAATTTTTCAATTGAAGGTAAGGGGTGTAGATATACTGATTCTACAACAGTGATGATTGTCCACAATATGACTGTCCCAACTGTGTTTACTACAATAATCGCTGTAAAACTTGCCCTATGGCCTCTCAAACACAATTAATTAATGAGTATAAGTACTCTAAAATTATACTCTACTACTAACTCTAGTGTTAACAATCACCACCAGATGGCGTTAAATTAATCAAATCGAAAGCATTTTAAACTAATGTTCTTGCAGCATAACTAAAAATTAAATTAAGTATAAATTTATTATTTCGAATAGTGGATCAGTTCTAATATGGTTAAATAAAATAATTATCTAATGTAATTAAAATAGCTTTTTAAGTAATTAATGTATGGTTAGACTCAATTTAAAGACTCTATGTTGCTTGAATGTTTCATTTTTTTCTTCGTATGCGATGAACAACTAAACCTTTAATTTATTTCACATGTTGTAATCCATCTGAATGCAAATGCTTACTCCTGTGAGAATTTATTATTATTATTATCATCTGATTTCTCCAACTATTTAGTTCATTTCACATTTTTTCTCATATTTAACTTCAATTATTTTCATGTACGATTGGGGTCCCGCTAGTAATTTGCTGTTATAGCCACCTGCGAACGACATTGTACATTGGTGCTCAACTGTGAAAAAGGTCTCTCCTGACGAGCTTTTTTCGCTGTTCTGAGCAATTCTTTTGGCTTTTATGTCGTTTTAACACACAGGCAACATTATTTAAATAGCAACTATCTAGGAATAAAATTAAGGTAAGTTTGAAGTTTAATTAAATTCTATAAAAAATCAATAAGTAAAATTTATTGTTTCAAAAATCAAAAAGTAAAATCAATTGTTTCAATAATCATAATAACAATCAGTCTTCAAAGGTAATTTTAATTTGATGAAATTTTATTCTTAAGGTCTACGTGATTTCAGTGGTCTTTAATCTGTTGCTCGGCTTTTACTACGTAAATTATTAATATATATTGGTTCTTAATCTGTATCGCAATAATTTTTTGTCAGTCTTAGTCAGTCTATTAGTTAAAATCAGTTCTATTATTTTGTGTTGGTATTGTTTTGCATCTATTAATTGCTAAATTTTAAGATTAAATTTTAGTACGATATCTGTCATTTATATATATATATATATATATATATATATATATACAACCTCTGACAATAAAGTTTGGTGAATGAAGTCAGAACGGCCGATCTGCGAAACTGGCGAAACAAAACGCTGTACCTGTGTAGTGGCAGGTGTTGACCATCTGCCCCCACCGTTGTTCAGTTGAGCGTCGTTTGTGTTCCGTGTAAGACTTGTTTTACAAAGTGCTTGTTTAGTGCGTTGGTTCTTAACTGAACACAGGGAAATGAAAAGATCAATTTAAAGTTTTGTTTTAAGCTTGGCAAGACACCGAAAGAAACTCATGCGATGCTGGTACGTGTTTATGAAGATCAAGCACTATCCATGAAGTGTGTATAGAGCAGGCGCACGTGACGTCACTGTGACAGATGACTCCGCACGTACTTTAGAATGTAGGCAAAAGGTGGAATAAAGCACCAATGGAAAGGCAGATATTTTGCCTACATCCGCAAAAGTTGCAGAATAGCGTCGCTTGTTTATAAACATGCGCCTGCTCTATACGAGTTGTTTACCCGTTTTCGAGAGGGCCGGTAAAGTGTTTCTGACAAATCCCGCAGCAGAAGACCGGCGACCTCTGTCAGTGACGAAAACATTGAGAAAGTGAGGAAATTAATCCCGAAAGATCGTCGATTAACTGTGCGCATGATAGCTGTTGAACTTCAGATAACCGTGAATCCGTACGACAAATAGTTATCCAGAATTTAGGGATGAGAAAAACGTGTTGTCGTCTTGTGCCACATCACTTGACTGACGATCAGAAGCAGGCACGTTTAGAGGGTGGTGCAAATTGAACATCCACCATATTTACCAGATCTCAATCCTTCCTATTCCCACGACTCAAATTCACTTTGAAAGTAAAGAGATTTGACGATATTCCTGACATCCAACGACACGTGACGAGGCTTTTGAACACTATCCCAAAAGAAGACTTTTTGCAAAGTTTCCAGGACATGTATAGCAGATCTCAGCGGTACATAATTATAGGAGGTGACTATTTCGAAGGACAGTAAGGTAACTTTCGTTAATATTTCATCTACGTTAATGTTACAGGACTATTCACCGAACTTTATTGTGAGAGGTTGTGTATATATATAAATTGATCTACGTAGCATATCTCATTTGTCAATTTATACCATAGCGCTCGAAAATTTACTAGTTATTTGTTTTTCACTTCTTAATTTAATTACAATTATTTATAAAAATAATATTCCACTATTATGGTTATTTTGTTTATGTTTATTATGTGATACTTCATTGTTGTATCCCGGTTTTGCACTGTAACTAGATGAAATTATACACACACACACACACACACACAATATATATATATATATATATATATATATATATATATATATATAAGCAACAAATATCAAAGTTTCTCTATATATTAAAAAAAAGTTACTGTCACTGGCGTCAATTTTTTTTGTCTGCGACAGCATCTTCTGCCGGAGGGCAGGGTCCTTCGTGTCATGAGAAGTATCAATGTGTCCCGAATATTTCACGGAAGACATTTCAGCTGCTTGGAAATTTCTATCATTTTAATTAAAGAAGTTATTAACTAAAAACGACAAGTTTATGAAGGTCCTCTATTTGTCAATTTGAAGAAGGTTTCTCCCAGTGACGTTGTTCTTCCGTTATGAAGTCATTTTACACGGGAAAATTAAAATATGATCCATGGTTGTACGTAGGTAGGTAGGTTGGATTTAACGTCGCACCAGTACTGCGCTATAGGCAATTGGCGACGGTCTGGGACGCACCCCTAGAGATGTTCCGGAGACATGTCATCACAATTTTGATCCTTCACGGAGGGGATGATCCCCTCGCTTTGGTGATCCCCAAAGGTATAGTGTGGATGGGAATATGGAGGATTTTGCGGCCGCGGCAGATTTTGTGTGCACCAACCACCATTAGTGTACACGATGGTCTTTGGCCCGCTCAAGTATTGAATCGGCAATCTTCCAATTACGTGCTCGTCACTTTACCAACTAGGGTATCACGGTCCGAAAACATAGATGTAAAAAAGAAAGAAAATAAATATCAATTATTTTTCTCTACTTTAAAAAAAATAATTTTCTTACACGGAAAAATTAAAATATGATCCCTAGCTGTAGGTAGGTAGATAATTAGGTAGGTTGTGTTTGACATCGCACCATTTCTGTGCTATGGATAATTAGCGACGGTCTGGGACGCACCCCGACGGATGTTCCGGAGACATGCCACCACAGTTTTTGTCCTATACGAAGGGGATGGCTCCCCCGCTTCGGTGGTCCCCAGAGGTATAATTTTTATGGGAACATGGAGGATATTGAGGCCACGACATATTTTACGTGCACCAGCCACCATTAGTGTACACGGCGTCTTTGGCCGGTTCGAGAACCGTACCCGCAATCTTCCAATTACGAGCTCGGTTTTCTACCGACTAGGGTACCGCGGTCCTGATCTAAGGTTGCAAAAAAGAAATAAAATGGGTCATATAATAAAGCTGTAATGCAAAATGGCCTGATATTATGAATTTCTTTCTAGTAAAAATATATATATATATATTAATATTATATATTTCAATTTGACATTGAATATGAGGATTTCCAAAATATTTTTCTGCTTTTGTCTTGTGATAGGCACTATTAATATTCCTTTTCAGTGAAAGAAAGCAGCGAATAGGCGGGAAGAGCTCTGCGTGTGTTAATAAGTAAAGTGAGTCGGGGGGAGGCGAAGCCTCTCTCAGGGGTTGGTCAGCGGAGCGAGCAGGGGGCAGAGCTCCTTAGTAATGTAAGTAAATATTCATAAAAATACTGAAAAATTCGCTTTGTGACAAAAAAAAAAAAAAAAAAAAAAAAAAAAAATTATACATATATATATATCTATATATATATATATTGGAAATAGGTTTTTATTCCATTCCCTTTAAAAAAATATGTATATATTTCGTTTAAATGAATTCATAAAATAATGACAGATTAGGTTACGTTCTTTTCCTGTTCGATTTAATTAAATAGAAGGAAATTAAATATGACCACACTGCTCGGCATGAAAATTTCCCCAACACCATTTTTGCAAATTCTTATGTAAAAGACCTCCTGATTCCGAATATGACGTCCGTTTTGCTCTATTACCCACCGTCTTTTAGGGACAACCTCCTAATTTTATCACTTTTAGGTGATTTTATGGCTATAAATTTGATTTTTAGAAGGGGGGAGAATTTTTTAACAGTTAAATATTTTCTGTGGGACTACAAAGTCGAAAATTTCTAAAATCTGAACATTTTTGGCAAGAGGACAATTTAGGGGGGGGGGGGATTCGCCACTCAAATTATGCATTACATTTATTATTTTTTTAATCTGTTATTAATGTTATTTATTAAACATTATATTTTTTTGTTTTTAGGTGTCAAATTAATTCTCTTTCGTTCTCCGAATCAAAATCATGATCATAAAATTACGGAACAGTGATAAAAATTGAGGGATGGGGTGGTGTCCCGAGAAAACGGTGGGTGACTGGGCAAAATGGGAGCAATATTCATATTCAGGAGGTCATTTTGCATAAGGATCAGCAAGAATGGTATCAGAGCTCGATTTTTTTTTTCTTTTTTTCCAGCGCAGCGTCATTAAAAATAATATAGAGCTGATATTTGAAAGTAAGTAAATTCAAATAAATATCGCTTCGAGATCCCAAATGTTTAAACTCAGTTTTCCCAGAATATTTTCAATGCATTTCAACGGTTACTATTTCGAGAACGCATGTATAGAAATACTGGATTTTTTTTTTTAAAGAAAAAGAAAAAGGAATGAAATTTAAGTAAAAAATCATTTTTTAAAATTAGAAGCTCTTTATTGTGAAAATTTTTTAATGTTCAAAATATTTTAAAAAGCTTTCGAGACATTCTTAATTATTAGTTTTTGTATAATCGTTCGTCAGGCCAGAAATTTCAAATGTCACGAAAGGTTTTTAAAATATTTTGAATATTAAAAAATTTTCATCTCTTGAAAAAGGAAAGTACCTATATTTTTCTCTAAAATTTTCTTGGTGTTGAATTTTTCATTTCTTTGTAGCATGCCTTTGCCAGAATAAATTTTATTTTATGCTTTTTAGGGCTTCACAATAAAACGTTTCTAATTTTAAAAAATGATTTTTTACTTAAATTTTATTTTGTGCTTTTTTAGTTACAAATAGGAAAAAGCTTCTTAAAAAAAAAAAAAAAAAACTAATTAAAATTTCTTAGGATATTTTATAGGCAACGGAAGATTTTCTTTTATCAACTGACATTTTTTTTTTTTTTCAATTATTTATCTGGAAAAAAAGTACTATATAGTCTTTCGAGGACCGAATCCAGGACCATCGCGTTATCAGCATGGCACTCTAACCAAAAGTCTAACTGTCAAGAAAAATCATAGAGCATTCTAGAAAAATCTCCCAAATACTTATGCAAAAGGAATATTGTTCTCTAATGTTTTTTAAAATATTTGGAATATTTAAAATTTTTCATCTTTTGCAAAAGTGAAATATCTATATTTTTCTTTAAAATTTTCTTGTTGTTGAAACTTTTATGATTTTATAGCATGTCTCTGCAAGAATAAATTTTTATTTTAGGCTTTTTAGGCCTCCACAATAATAATAATAAAAAACTTTCAGTGTTATTTTTATTTATATTTTTACTAAATTTTTTATTTTATGCGTTTCAGCAACTCAAAAAACAGCTTCTTTAAAAAAACTATCAAAATTCCTTAGGATAATGTGTAGACAATGAAAGATTTTCTTTTATCAATTGACATCGTTTCTATTAATTATCTGCAAAAAAGTAACACATCGGCTTGCGAGGATCAAACCCACGAGCATCACGTTATCACCATGACGCTCTAACCAAATGCGCTAACGAGGACGAAAAAAGTTGTTTAAATTTATATTAATGTGGAGGCGCCTTCTTCTTCAGAATGACACAAAGACAAGATGATAAAAATCCAATTTCAATAAAATGCTTCTAAATGAATATATATATATGTATTTAACTTTTTATTTTGTGCTTTTTAATATCTAAAAAATGCTTCTTCTTCAAAAAAAAAAAAAAAAAAAAAACCTCTTCAAAAAGTCTTAGAATACTGTGTAGACAATGAAAAATTTTCTTTTATCAGTTGACACAATTTCTATTAATTATCTGCAAAATTTAACGCATCGATCCTTCGGGGATGGAACTCACCACCATCGCATTAGCAACTTGACGATCTGACTAACTGAGCCAACGAGCAACTATAAGAACTACTGACATTTACTTTAAAGTTGCGGTGCCTTATTTATTATCGTGACATGAAGACGCGATAACGCAATCCAGTTTCAATAAAAAGCTTCTAAAAATTTTATTTATTTATTTATTTTTATTTAAATTTTTATTTTGTGCTTTTTAGTAACTAGATAAAAAGACATATAAAAAACTCTTGAAAAATTATTAGGATACTGTAAACACAACAATATATTTCCTATTATCAACTGACACGTTTTCTATTAATTATTTGCAAAAATTAACATGATGCTCTAACCAACTGAGCCATTAAGAAATACAATGAATTGCTTACATTTTTTTTTTTTTTTTTTTTTTTTTTTTAAGTGGAAGCGTTTTGTTTTTTATCATGACAGAAAATGCGATGAAAAATTCAACTTCATATAGTCATATATAATATATATATATAAAGCTTTTAAAGGTATTTATTTATGTATTTTGTACTTGAAACTTTTAATTTTGAGCTTTTTCAATATCTAAAATGTTTTGTGTTTTCTAATAGCTAAAAAAAAAAAAAAAAAAGAAAAAACTTCTTAAAAAATCTCTTCGAAAATTCTTAAGATATTGTGTTGTCAACGAAAAACTTTCTTTTATCAATTGATACCTTTTCTACTAATTATCCTCAAAAATTAACACGCCGGACTGTTGTAATTAAAATTACACATTTAGATATGTATATAGATACATAAATGATTTTTCATTTAAGTATATCGCTATTTATGTATAAATATTTTTTTTGTGGTAGAATAATGGAAAGTAATTATTAATCTGTATGTAAATTTTTGGATTAAAAAAAAAACTTTTTGCTTTTAAATAAGAATAAGATAAATTTATAAGTGCTGCTTGTAAAATTAAAGGAGAAGAGAAAGAAATGAGATAGGGATCTCTTAGATTCACTGGCTGCCCAGTTGACATTATTGAACAAAAAAAGGAAAGACGATAGCTTATAGGAGTCGTAAAACTTGAATGGAGGATTGAAAAAAAAACTCCAGGCTAGGGGAACTATAAGCCACCCACACACTCTCTCTCTAGCCCACGACTTTCGAAGGGCATTTTTTTAGAAGTGCGAGAACGGGTTCTTGGTCAACTACTTTCAGCGAGACAGTGATGAATTCCCTCGGTGGTTCTCCAGATATACAAATCCTGCTTCCCCGCATCAGCTGCTTTTGATAGTATTTAATTATAAATACTAAAGACATGAGAAACCAGAGGAATTCGCCAAAACATCCATGATTTTTCTAGGGGAATAAGTTATCTGATGGAGTATATAGTGACGATCCCTCTTCCTGGATCCAGATGTGACTTCAAATCCTGGAATCTAAGTGCCTTCAAATTACGAAAATTAATGCCCTCTTTTGTTGCTTGTGTGTAATTATAAAGCTGAAGGATATGGAGGAGTCTCATACAATCATCTAAGCTTGATTAACTGCTATAATGCGCAACTGGGTGAGTCAAAATTTTATAGTCTAAAAAAAAGAGAAAATATTTGATTGTGTAACTTTCCCCTTTTTTTTCTATTTTTCAATTATGTCTGAGTGCTACCTAAAGTGGTTTTGAATGAAATTAAACTTGAATTAAATAAAATATTAGTTTTGTATAAGATACCAAAATATTTAATAAAATACATTATTAACGAAATTCTTTGTCTATCTATTAAATAAGGAATTATATATTTTGGAAAACTTATTTTAATTTGAAATTATCTCCTTAATAAATAGATAAATTTTATGACCCATTAAAAATATCTAAAGAACTTGAGTGCAATTTCGATGAATAGAACGCAATGTACGATACAATTTGGAGAATGTCTTAAATTAATAATTTCTCTCCAACACTGTAAAACAAAGGAAAAGCGATATGGTGCTTATCCAGTTGAGGTTATAAAAATAAAAAATAAATAAAATAAAATAAACTAATTTAGGAAAACTTTAAGGCGGACTCAGGCAAAATAATAATAAAGAAACATACTAAGCAGTTGCTTAAATAAAATTGTATAGATATAGATAAAGGAAATCATAGCAATATAATGTCATTGTATATGAATACTGATTAAAAAAAATATACAATGAAGAGATATGCAAATGTGTACATTATATATATATATATAGATATAAATTACACTTTCATTAATAATAAGTAGAATATGAAAATAAATGAAGTATAATTAAGATAATTACAGTTGTAAATTTTGAAAATTTACTGGGAAATATTTTATATGTACACATAAACAGCAAGATTGCTCAGGAAGGTTATAAAAATCAAATAATTGATATTTTGTTTGTTTGATAATATTATTTTTGATGCCTGTATACATATAAAACTTGAATATTTTATTTTTGAAGAAAGTAAATAGTTTTCTAAAATAAGGAATAATAATAATATTTGAACTAGAATAATCTAGCTAGTCAAAATAAATATATGTATACAATCATAATTTGTGTTAATGTTAATACATATAAGAATGAATTTTTAAGAGTTGTTTTAAAGTAAAGATTAGAAAGTAGTTGATGTAAATGAAAAGTACTTATAATTTGAGAAATAAGGGTGCAAATAAGTATTATAGAAAAACTCAAAGTCAGAAGAGAACGGTGGAAACAAAAACTGAGAAGGTAGTACAGGGTAAAATCAAAATGGAGAAAAAATTAACAGTGTCATTAGATACGATATTAGTGGGTCTTCCACATTTCAGTGGGGACAGTCAGGCTAATATTGATAAATTTCTATCTAGAGTCATTTGAGACATTAACAAATCCGACAGAATTAGAGAATGGAATTAAATTATTAATTTTAAAAAGTAAAATCAGTGGAAAAGAGAAGGAGAAAATAAACTTGGATGAGGATTTAGTAAATGAGAATGTGTATGAACAATTCAAACTTAAATTAAAACAAAAATTTAAGAGCAATGTAAATTTCTCAAAAGCTCAAGCAGATTTTATGAATATCAGGCAATCACCAAAACAAACTATAGAAGAATATGCAACGGAAATAATAAAAAAATCAAATGAATTTTTAAAAGGGTCTGGATTCGAAAACAAAGATGAGGCAAAAGAATTTTTAAACAGTTTAAAATTAAATAAATTTATTGAAGGCATGAGGGCAGACATAGCATTTGAGTTTAGAAAGGCAGATATAAAAGATTTTGAAAGTGCATTAAAAATGGCTAAGACCATTGAAAATGCAATGCAATTTAACGTGGAGGAAATAAATACTATAGAGAGAAAAAATAGCAAAGAAACCGATATGTATACATTATTATTAGAATTAACATCGAAACAAACTGAACAAATCAAACAATTATTAAAAAAAAAAAAAAAAAAAAAAAAAATCGAAGAATTAGAAATAAGAAATAACAGATCAGAAAGTCAAGAGAGACAAAAACAGACAGCACAAGAATTTGTGCAATTTGCAAAATTAGGTCACATAACACTGAACAATGCTGGTACAATTCAAGAACTAATCTGAATTTTGTAAACAATACAATCCCTATAATACCAGAGAGTGAAAATTCAGGGGTTAGAAACGTAAGATCAGACGAAAATAGATCTAGTAATACAAACTATAGAAATTTGGATAGGGGTAGTAGAAATAATTTCAGAAGAAGTTCACATAAAAATTTTAAACAAAGAGTTACAAACCGCCCCGCTATAACGTTTCCAAGGCAGTCGGGAAACTAAATGAGGGGTTTACCAAGAGTAAAAAAAAATAACATAGTCCGTCGTAAATCCCTGAACATATCCAGGGGACTAAAAATGCATTAAAATATCAATAAAAAATATGTCAATCAAACAGACAAGAAATTATTATGAAATTATTATGAAAAATATTATAAAGTACAGACGCAGAGAAGCGAGAAAGATAACAATTCACGCAGGTATAATAAAAACAAAAATAACTCAAATATAATTCATACACCAGATCGATATCTGTGCACAAAAAGATGGGAAAACACACAAGAGATTAAATATTTGACAAATATTGATCAAAATGATATAGGTAACTTACCCATCTTAGATTTGAATATAAATGGGGTACCTACACGAAATTTAATAGATACAGGCGCAACTTTAAATGCAATGTGTCCCAAAATATTTCAAAAAATCAAAGAAACAGGGATAAAAATTCAGTATTTGTCAAATAATGTAAACATACACACATTAAACAATCAGAGAATTAATTTCAAAAAATGCATTAAAATTACATTCAAAATTAAAAGGATATTCGTGACAGGTGTATTTTATATATTGAACTTTAATTTTGATAAGAAGTAAAATGTAATATTAGGTTATGACTTTCTCAAAAGAAACAAAATGATAGTAGACTGTAAGGCAGGACATGTACTATTTAAAAACATGAAATTGGAATTAAATAAAACTTCAAACAACCAAGAAATTCCAAATCATATAAATACCATGTCAATAAAAACAAATACAGACACATCACAGATGAAGCACAAAATACAATTCCCACAGTCAGGAGTGCATGTTCAGGAACAGGAAGAAAATGCAAAAATTTATGGGAATTTTAAATGCTCAAAAGATCAGACAAAGTCAAAAAACAATGAAAATGAACTAATATATTGGGAGGCATCTTCTAGTAGACAAATGATAGAATTAAATGAGAAAAATGAAGAAAAAATTATAAGGCAGGATACATTAAATCAAAATTATTACTTTGCAAGACTAATAAGAAAAATGGATGTTGCACAGAAACAAACAGTTTGGGGGGAAATAAAAGTTCCTAGAGTATACCAACACGAAACACTATTCCTTGAACCACAGAGAAATAATTCGGGTACAAACATAAATTGCTCTATACATAAAATAGATAATGAAAATAAACTAAAAATTCAAAATTCAAATACAAAGGACCATAAAATTGCTTTGAATAAAAATATGAAAGTGGCGAAAGTTACACAGCAATTCATAATAACGGACAAAACAAAACCAAAGAGAGTAATTATTAACAATTTAAAGAAGATAGATGTTAAACAAATGAGAAAAGCTGACTTAAAAAAGGAAGATTTTAATCTAAGTCATTTAGATTCAGTGACACAAAAAGAAATGCATGAAATATTAATGAAAAATTATGCGGCATTTTCCAAAAATTACAAGACATTAGGACAAACATCGTTAGTCACACCAATATTTAAATTAGCTCATAATTACCCCATTCAATTAAAACCGTATAAATTGGCTCAGAATATGAAAGAAGTTGCGAAAGAGGAGATAAATAAATTATTAGAGGTGAAAATCATTGAACCAACAAACTCCCATTATGCAGCTCCAGTAATTTTCGTAAAGAAGAAATGTAGTTTGAAAACAAATGATCCCAAACACATTAAAGTGAGAGCAGCAGTAGATTACAGGGTCCTTAATGAAATCATAGAAGTTTCACCACATCCCATCCCGGATGCGAAAGAAATAATTCAGACAGTTAGTGGCAAAAAATACTATACTGTGATGGACTTTCACTCGGCATTCCTCCAAATTAATTTAAAAGAAGAAGACCGAGAAAAATTAGCATTCATTACGGAATTTGGTTGCTATCAGCCAACCAGATTAAATTTTGGTAATAAAATATCAACTATGACATTTGCTAAACTTATGGATAAGATACTAGGGCACGTATATAAACATAAAATAGGGTACTTTATCGATGACATTATTTTAGGAACAGACTCAATAGAAGATATAAAAAAATTAATGCAGGAAGTCTTAGACATTTTGATAAAAAAACAATCTGACTATTGACCCGCAAAAGATGCAAATATGTAAAAATGAGATAGAGTTCTTAGGGTATAAAATCAATGAAAATGGTTATTAACCATCGGAGGGAAATTTAAACAAAGTAAAAAAATTAATGAGACCAAACAATAAAAAAGGAAGAGTTAGGGTTGTGTTGTTACTGTTAGGGTTTTCGAACTATTTCAGAACGTCGATAAAAAATTATAATGATATAATAGATTCATTATTACAACTCACAAGGAAAGACATAAAATTTAAATGGGGTCAAGAACTAGAGAAAGCGTTTATAAATTTACAAACCGTGTTATTAAATGAACCAACTTTAAGAGCACCACATATGAGCAAAGAATTTTATTTGATCACGGATGCTTCAAAATATGCAATATCGGCAATTTTGGCACAAAAAGAGAATGGAATTTTGCATCTGATTGAATATTATGGTAGGAAATTAAAGAATTCAGAAAAAAATTATCCAGCCATGAAACAAGAGTTACTATCAATACATGAAGCAATATTAAATTATAAAAACTTACTGTTAGGAAAAAAAAATATTTTTGTTAACGGATGCGAAGGCGTTAACATATTTTATTAATTTGGAGAAACAGCCGGACGTAATTTCGAGATGGCTTTTAGATCTCCAAGAATTCGACATAACAGTAGAGCATATATCAGGATTATAGAATCCGAGGGATTTTTTTAAGTAGGCACATAGCAAACATTGCCCATGAAGATCAAGAGAATGAAATGTATTTATTTAAAGCCGAAAAAGAGTTGTCAGAAGAAAACATTTTAAATGAACAAGAAAAAAAAAAAAATGCGACAAACAAAAAAAGCAAAAAAAAAAAAAAAAAAAAAAAAAAAAAAAAAAAAAGCGACAAACTACAGAAAATAGTGGTATGTTTAAAATCAAAGAGAAATAATAAATACAAAAGAAAATACTCTTTATTAGACAATGATCTATCAGTATTGAAACATTCAAATAATGCTACGGAAAATACACAAAATATTATCATAGCTCCACATAGTTTAAGAGAAAAAATCATAAACACCGCGCATTCCCCACACTTCGGTTTTGAGAAAACATATCAAATGATTAAAAGTAGATTTTACTGGATTGGGATGTACCAAACAGTAAAATATTTTTGTAGGAGATGTATTTCATGTAACTCTTACAAACCTCATCAAACAATAAAACTTCCGTTGCAAGTAATGAATAAGAACTATGCATGTGTCCAAGCATTAAATATTGATATTGTTGGAAAATTAGTACCAACGCTAAAACAGAACAAATATCTTTTAACAATTATTTGCGCATTTTCTAGATTCTTAGAAGTAATACCGCTAAAAAATACCAATACAACTACCATCATAAATGCGCTGATAGAATATATCGGAAAATATGGCCTATGCCAATATATAAATTTAGACAATGCGGCTTATTTTAAAAGCAAAGAATTTACAGACTTCGCTAAGGATCTTAATATAACATTGTGTTATTCGGGCATTTACAAACCCAGTAGTAATGGTACGATTGAGAAAGCACATTTAATTTAAAAAAATTCCATCTCAGCCATGTGTCAGGAAACTTTTGATTGTGACACGAGAATAAATTTTTTTAAGTTAAACTATAATATGTCGACACATCGAGCAACGGGATACGAACCGCGGTATTATTTTTCCGGAGAAAATTAAAAACTCCATTTCTCGATTGCAATACAGAAATAAGGAAACCCCTTCGCAATATATATCAAAAATAAAACAGCATATGCATCCGGCGGGAGCAAAAGCATTGTTAAATATGAAAAAAATTTCAGAAGAGTACAATAGAACAGGTAAAAGAAAATACTAATAATAATAAATTAGTAAAATAGTGTGGATAGTTGAGACAAACATAATTTTATTGTTATAGAGGGATGCTTCAGATTTTTGACTGGTAACTGTTTGAAGCTGGTCTTCAAACAGAGAAATTAATTTTTATGGCGGGGACCCTTTATTAAGCTATAGATTTTTTTTTCTCCTTTCCAGTGAAGGATTTTGAATGCGGCCTTGATAACAATAATAAAAAAGATTAAGAATAATAATAACAGTAATAAAGCTAATATTAGATAGTATACAAAAATGTATCAAGTTGCGAGTGTGCAGATAATAATAATAATAATAATAATAATAATAATAATAATAAAGTTATTATTGCATTTTGGCTGGAAAAACATAGAAATTAGAGTGTAATGAATCAATAACAGCTGTAATAATAAAGAAATGAACGTGAATTACATTGAGAATAAATAGAATGTAAGATAGAGATTGGATGAAAGCTCTAAAATGGGGATAGGAATTTTCCTTATAAACCCTAGAGGTTAAGATTAACACAAAATCCAAAGCACGCCGAGAAAAAAAATCACGGATTTTAGACTATAACATTAAGTATATTAGGAGTTTTCAGATAAACTGTGCATAAAATAAAATAAAATAAAATAAATAAATAAATCAATAAATAAAAGTTGTGTAGAGAATGTTGAAATATTCAAATAATCCAGAAAAATAACATAATAGTATATATATATATATAAACTGTGTGTGAAATGCTATGATTTTGTTTATTTATATTTATGTATATATATATATAAATAAAAAAAATAAAAAAATAATGCTTTGGATTTTGAAATTTTTTGGAAGAGGGAAAAACTTTTAAGAAAAACGTTTGTTAAAAAAAAAAAAAAAAAAAAAAAAATCTTTTTTTTTTTTTTTTTTTTTTTGTCTGGAGTATACTCACCCAACAATAATCAGTAATAGATGTGCTCAACAGAAGCAGACAAATATATATAAATGTATAAAAATTACAAAAGTATGTGTAGACTTTTTAGAATCAGAATGCTGGAAAATGAACTAGAGTTCAAAATGAGACTCACAGAATATACGATGGTAATATACAAACAAACATGAACAAAAGAAAAAATGAAGTGAACTCTTTGATTAAAAATTATTCTAAAACCAATAGGAATGAACAATTAAAGTGCTATGAACTGTAATTTAGCAGAATGGACAATATTTTGTGTATGTTCTACATTTTTTATATTTAGGTAAAGATAAAAACATTTCAATGGACTATTTAGAAAAAAAGAAAAAAAACCTCGAAAAGTTTAAAAAAATAAGAGGTTATAAACGATAAACTGAAAGAATGGACAGTATTTATTCTGTTTTCTTCATATCTTAGTATCATGAGTATTATTCTTTTGTTTGTGCGTATTTTTTGTATCTTTATTTTATAGGTCAGAATGATATAACAAATGCTTACAAATGCACAGAAAATAGACCTAGCGTAATAGAGAATTTAAGTATATGATTTATATGATAGGATTGATATGTTTTTTTGTTTTTTTTTTGTAGAAAGGGGGGATATAAATGTTGTAATTAAAATTACACATTTAGATATGTATATAGATACATAAATGATTTTTCATTTAAATATATAGCTATTTATGTTTAAATATTTTCTGTGGTAGAATAATGGGAAGTAATTATTAATCTGTATTTAAATATTTGGATAAAAAAAAACTTTTTTGCTTTTAAATAAGAATACGATAAATTTATAAGTGCTGCTTGTAAAATTGAAGGAAAAGAGAAAGAAATGAGATAGGGATCTCTTAGACTCACTGGCTGCCCAGTTGACATTATAGAACAAAAAAAAAAAAAAAAAAAAAAAAAAAAAAGAAAGACTAGAGTTTATAGGAGTCATAAAACTTGAATGGAGGATCCGAAAAAAAAAAAAAAACTCCAGGCTAGGGGAACTATAAGCCACCCACACACTCTCTCTCCAGCCCACGACTTTCGAAGAGCATTTTTTTAGAAGTGCGAGAACGGGTTCTTGGTCAACTACTTTCGGCGAGACAGTGGTGGATTCTCCCGGTGGTTCTCCAGATATACAAATCCTGCTTCCCCGCATCAGCTGCTTTTGATAGTATTTAATTATAAATACTAAAGTCATGAGAAACCACGAAACCAGATGAATTTGCCAAAACATCCATGATTCTTCTAGGGGAATAATTTATCTGATGGAGTATATAGTGGCGATCCCTCTTCCTGGATCCAGATGTGACTTCAAATCCCGGAATCTAAGTGCCTTCAAATTACGAAAATTAATGCCCTCTTTTGTTGCTTGTGTGTAATTATAAATTTGAAGGATATGGAGGAGTCTCATACAATCATCTAAGCTTGATTAACTGCTATAATGCGCATCTGGGTGAGTCAAAATTTTATAGTCTAAAAAAAAAGAGAAAATACTTGATTGTGTAACTATCCCCCTTTTTTTTCTATTATCCAATCATGTCTGAATGCTACCTAAAGTGGTTTTGAATTAAATTAAACTTGAATTAAATAAAATATTAGTTTTGTATAAGAGACCAAAATATTTAATAAAATACATTATTAACGAAATTCTTTGTCTATCTATTAATTAAGGAATTATATATTTTGGAAAACTTATTTTAATTTGAAATTATCTCCTTAATAAATAGATAAATTTTATGACCCATTTAAAATATTTAAAAAACTTGGGTGTAATTTCGATGAATAGAACGCAATGTACGATACAGTTTGGAGAATGTCTTAAATTAACAATTTCTCTCCAATACGGACCTTCCGGGGACCGTACTCGCGACCACTGCGTTATTAACGCAACGCTCTGATCAACTGAGCCACCGAGGCACAAACGGAACGGCTTATAATTACTTTAATTGTTCACTAGCGTGACACGATGACAAAGTCAATTTCATATAAAAAGCTTTTAAAAAATTTATTTATTTATTTATTTTTACTTACATTTTTATTTTGTGCTTTTTGTAACTAGATAAAAAGCCGTTTAAAAAATTCTTGGAACATTATTAGGATATTGTGTACACAACGAAATATTTTCTTTTATCAATTGACACTTTTTCTATTAATTATTTGCAAAAAATAACACCTCCGCCCGGCGAGGATCGAACACACGACTCTGGCATTATCAACATGAAGCTGTAACCAGCTGATTCATTAAGAAATACAAGGAGTTGCTTACTTTATATATATATATATATATATATATATATATATATATATATGTACACACAATGGAAACGTCTTGGTTTTTTAAAATGGCGAAAAGGCGTTGACAAATCCAATGTTATATATTTTGTGTTTTCCAATATCTAAAAAACAATTTTTTTTTTAATGCTTCTTAAAAAAAACTCCTCAAAAAATTCTTAGTGTAAGCAACGAAAGATTTTCTTGTATGAGTTGACACCTTTTCGACTGCAGAAATTAATTATCTGCAGAAATTAACACTCTGGATCTTCCGGGGACAGAACTCACGACCACCGCGCTATTAACGGAACGCTCTTACCAACTGGAGACAAAGAGTGATAAACGAAGTACCTTATATTTACTTTAAAATGAAGGCGCCTTGTTTACTAGCGTGACACGAAGACACGATGACCAAGTCAATTTCAATTATAAAACCTTTTTAATTAAAAAAAAGAGAGGAATTAAGCATAGAGAAAAATGTGCTATTACTTCCAAAACATCAAATGTTTTGACAGAAGTAGCATATGTACAAAAGATCGTGTGAATAGTAAGGCCTTTGCAAAATGTAAATGTATTATAAATCGAAATTAATCATAGTAATGTATATATTTTTTAACAAAATTTATATTGCTCATTTGTCACTCAGGATTTTATAGCACTAAATATTTCTGATTCGCATATATAAGCTTTCCCTTTTTTGATATTTTTTATTTATTTATTTATTTACTTAAGCACAAAATAAGCACAAGTACTTCATCTAAAGGGGAAAAAATTATGTGAACCTTGGTAAAGTAAATTAACAAATTGTCACTACATATTAATTAACAAATATGAATTTTAGATTCAATTTCAGTAGCTTAAAATCTAATATAGTTCATTACAAATAATTAGTCGATAGAGTAAGAAAATGAAAAAATATACCTAAATAATAAAATGTATCAATAAACTAATCTAGTACATTTTTTAGATCTAATTTTACAGAATTAATCCATTGAACTAGCAATATTATGGATTTGCACGGAAAGATTTCGTACTCACATTATATTATAGAATCTCTTCAACATTCTTCGAACATATTTATGTATCTTCCTGATAACTGATAATCGGGTCGAAAATTCCCCAAATAACGATAAAAAATGCAAAATGTGCTGTACTCCTCATAATAAAAAACGTTATAGCGAGTAACAGAAACAAATATTTACTAAAAAAAAAAGTACTAAAGTGCGTTTTCAAATGAACCTGCTCCAACTGTTTCACTGCATTATCACTGTGAACACATGACATTTAGCGCTGCCAAGATCAACTAAATAAAATAAGTTTTCTATTCTGGCACATGCAAGCGGTCATTGTATTTCCTTCAAAAGGTTGTTGCAGTTCTAGGCAGATTCTGGAAGACTCTTATTTTTCCTTTGAAAAAAAAAAAAAAAAAAAAAAGATAAAGTAGGATAGGAAGTAAATAAACGTACTGGACTAATTCCATGGTTTCGTTTTAAGAAATAATTTTTAAACGACAAAGTGCATTGTGCGAATGAATATTAAATAGATTGGAATTAGTAATCTGCGTGAATAAATAGAAAATAAATGCATAAGAAACATTTTTTTTAACATTAGAAGCTTTTTATTGCGGTGTCCTGAAAAGTATAAAAAAGAGGTTTATTCTTAAAATGACATGCTATAAAGAAATGGAAGTTTCGATGATAATAATAAAATTAGAGAGAAAAGTACAGATATTTCACTTTTTCAAGAGATGAAAATTTTAAATATTCAAAATATTTAAAAAACATTCGAGACCAATATTCTTAGTCATTAGTTTTTGTATCAGTATTCATTAAGCCATAAATTTAAAAAGTCTCAAAAGTTTTTTTAAATATTTTGAATATTTAAAATTTTCCTCTCTTGAAAAGGTGAAATAGCTGTAATTTCTGTATAATTTTATTATTGTTGAAACTTACATTTCTTTATAGCATGTCTTTTCAAGAATAAAATTTTTTTAAATGTTTTATAGGACTCCACAATGAAAAGCTTCTAATGTTAAAAAAAAAAGTTTTTTTACTTAAATATTTATTTTGTGTGTTTTTAATTAGAAAAAAAAAAAAAAAAAAAAAAAACTTTAAAAGAACTAATCAAAAATTCTTACGGTATTGTGTAAATAATGAAAATTTTTCTTTTATCAATTGACTTTTTTTCTATTAATTATCGGCAAAAATTAGCACATTGGCCCTTGAAGGATCAAACCCACGACCATCGTGTTATCAGCATGATGCTCAAATCAAAAGTCAAATAATTGTCAAGAAAAGTCACAGAACATGCTTGAAAATCCTAACAGATACTTATACAAAAATTAATGATTAAGAATATTGTTGTCGAATGTTTTATAAAACATTTTGAATGCTTAAAAAAAAATTTCTCTTGTAAAAACGAAATATCTATATTTTTGTTTAAAATTTTCCTATTTCCGAAACTCTTATTCTTTTATAGCAGATATTTGAAGAATAAATTTTTATTTAATGCTTTATAGGACTCAACAATAAAAAGCTTCTAGCGTTATTATTATTATTATTATTATTATTATTGTTATTATTATTTTACTTTACTTTTTATTTTATGTCTATTAGTAACCACAAAGAAGCTTCTTAAAAAAGTTAAAAATTTCTTAGGATACTGTGCAGACAATGAAAGATTTTCTTTTACCAACTAAAAGGTTTTCTATTAATTATCTGCAAATAAGTAATACATCAGCCCTTCGAGAACCGAACCCACGAGCACCGCGTTACCGAAATTACTCTCTAACCAACTGAGGTAACAAGCGACGCAAAAGGATTGCTTAAATTTAAATTAAACTGGATGTGATTTGTTTTTTAGCGTTATAGTAAGACACGACGACGAAAATCCAATTTTAATAAAAAGCTTCTAAAAAAAAAATTATTTAATTTTACTTAAAATTTTATTTTATGCTTTTTTATAGCTAAAAGAAACCATCTTAAAAAATTCGTCAAAAATTCTTGGGAAATGTGTAGATAATAAAAAATTTTCTTTTATCAATTGACACATTTTCTAATAATTATCTGCAAAAGGCAGACATCGGCCCAGCAAAGATCGAACTCACAACCATCGCGTTATCAACATGGCGCCCTAACCAACTAAGCCAACAAGCGACTAAAAGAATGGCTTACATTTATTTTAAGCGGAGGTGTGTGCCTTGTTTTTTAGCGTGACACGAAGACGCGATGACAAAATCTAATTTCAATGAAAAGCTTCCAATAAAACGTTTTCAAAAAACTGTACTGAAAACGGCAGAAAAAATATATGTCATTTGGAGACACTTTTAAAAGACACGTGTAACGTTTTAAATTAATAAATAAAACACGTATAAAAGTTTTAAAAAACATATATTTAATTAAAAACTACATATTTCGCCCTGAAAAGCAGGCCTGAAAATCAGGAAATCTACATGGTTTTGTACAGTGTGCAGCTGTGTTACAAATATATATACCATAAATCCGTTTAAAGCTACAGTTACATCGCTACTTTAATACAAAAATTTTTTAGTTCATTGGTTGGAGCCATTCTACATTGACACTGAGGCAACACTTGATGACTGCAACTTGCGTTGGAAAATATCAGTTTTGGATGGCTATTGGAAAGGCTGGCGTGGTGGTAGCATCAAGGAGAAGAAAACTTGTCGAGCAGTGGTAGAGTCTATCTGTTTGAGAAGTCAATGGATGGAAGCTGAAACACTGGACTGGCGTTAATAACTGTTAGAAGAAACTTGTACGAAAACTTGTCGTAGAAAGGAATCAAACCTTGAAGACAAACTGGATGGGAACATGAAACTTGGAGTGGCGGTAACTATCGTTGGAGAAGGATGCAGCAGCGTCCATAGAAACTTAAATGAAACTTGAAATTGATGAGGTTACATTTTGAACTGGAAAAATATAAATGCAAGTTAAATATCTGGTTGTATAATATAATTCCAAATTTTAGGTAGGAAAGCTGCATCTTTAGAATTAATAACATTAGGATATTTTACAATATTTACAGCTTCTGAAATTAAGAGTTCAGATACATTTTGTGGAGTTGAAATTATTTCTGCTCGATCCCACAGGGGTATAGGGCCGGAGTTATAGTAAATGAAATTAACCAGTGCAGAACTTCTTTCTTCTTTTACATTTTTTTAATATGTTCCTGGATTCTTCTATTAAGAGTTCTTTTAGTTTGTCCAATATAGAAAAAAATTTCATTATGCAATTATATCGGAATTTTATAAACCCCTCCAGTGGGTCTAGTATGGTCACGGTCATTTATGCTCAGTTGTTTAATAGTTAAAGGTGAACTATAGGGAATTACAATGTTAAATTTTCGAAAAATATAATGTTTAAAATTATCGAAATCTTTACTATAAACAAGGCTATTAGTGAATTTAATTTTAGGGGTTAATGTAGAAGAGTTATTGGAGGAAAAAAAAGAGTTCATTTTTTATTTTATCGAAAATCTCAATTATAGTAGTTTTTTTTGTATCCAGCGTCCCTACCAATTTTAATAATTTTATTTAATTGTCGATTTTCACTAAATTGAAAGGAGGTATAATTAATGGCACTAAATATGTAAGAATAAAAAAAAAGGATTTTTTATACATATTCGGATGAGCAGAAGAAGCAGGTATAGGGAGGGGGACAAAGGAATTTTTGTAGTAGACGTCAAGCCAAATAACTGAATTATTTTTGCTCCGATGAATAGAGAGGTCTAAAAATGGCAAAGTTTGATTAATTTCACATTCGTAGGTAAATTTAATGGAAGGAAATTGTTGATTAAAAACATCAATAAAATTAAGGAGGGATTGTTTTCGTTTATGGCCAGGATATAAAAATATCGTCGACATACCGTAGGTAAATTGTCGGTTTAAGTAAGGAAATAGCAAAGGATCTTTCTTCAAGCTCAATAAGTAAAATGTCGGCAAGAATAGGACTGAGGGGGGAACCCATTGGCGCTCCAAACGTTTGTTTATATATAACACCATTAAAAAGAAAATAGTTATTACTGTTGATAAGATCAAATGCTTCAGAAATAAAATTCAAAAATGGGGCAAGAGAAGGAATATTATGGCAATTTCTAAGGATAATCAAACGAACAATATCTAAAGGGATATTAGGAAAAAGGGAAATAACATCTAAACTATAGGGGTGAAAGTAGTACTAAGAATTTTATTTTTTACTTCAAGACTGGATTTAACAATATGAGAATTATTCGTAATTAAAGGTTTAAGTAAGTCTGCGAGGAATTTTTCAAGAAAATAAGATGGGCTATTACATTTAGATACAATTGGCCGTAACGGGTGATTAGGTTTATATGTTTTTATTTTAAAAAATAATTTTGGAACAGCTGGATATAAAGGAATTTTTATACTATGAGGGGAGATTAAATTTACATAAGAATTTATAAATTTATGAATTTTACGAAAAAAAGTTTCTGTAGGATTGGAATTAATAGTTATGCAAGCTAAATCATTAATGGCAGCATGAGCTTTAGAGAAGAAATCGTTAGTGTTTAAAGCAACAATTTGTTTAGATCTAAACAAATTGTTGATTTAAATTTAGTGAAAATCGACAATTAAATAAAATTATTAAAATTGGTAGGGACGCTGGATACAAAAAAACTACTATAATTGAGATTTTCAATAAAATAAAAAAATAAACTCTTTTTTTCCTCCAATTAATAACTCTTCTACACTAACCCCTAAAATTAAATTCACTAATAGCCTTGTTTATAGTAAAGATTTCGATAATTTTAAACATTATATTTTTCGAAAATTTAACATTGTAGTTCCCTATAGTTCACCTTTAACTATTAAACAACTGAGCATAAATGACCGTGACCATACTAGACTCACTGGAGGGGTTTATAAAATTCCGATATAATTGCATAATGAAATTTTTTTCTATATTGGACAAACTGAAAGAACTCTTAATAGAAGAATCCAGGAACCTATAAAAAAAAAAATGTAAAAGAAGAAAGAAGTTCTGCACTGGTTAATTTCATTTACTATAACTCCGGCCCTATACCCCTATGGGATCGAGCAGAAATAATTTCAACTCCACAAAATGTATCTGAACTCTTAATTTCAGAAGCTGTAAATATTGTAAAATATCCTAATGTTATTAATTCTAAAGATGCAGCTTTCCTACCTAAAATTTGGAATTATATTATACAACCAGATATTTAACTTGCATTTATATTTTTCCAGTTCAAAATGTAACCTCATCAATTTCAAGTTTCATTTAAGTTTCTATGGACGCTGCTGCATCCTTCTCCAACGATAGTTACCGCCACTCCAAGTTTCATGTTCCCATCCAGTTTGTCTTCAAGGTTTGATTCCTTTCTACGACAAGTTTTCGTACAAGTTTCTTCTAACAGTTGTTAACGCCAGTCCAGTGTTTCAGCTTCCATCCATTGATTTCTCAAACAGAATGACTCTACCACTGCTCGACAAGTTTTCTTCACCTTGATGTTACCACCACGCCAGCCTTTTCAATAGCCATCCAAAACTGATATTTTCCAACGCAAGTTGCAGTAATCAAGTGTTGCCTCAGTGTCAATGTAGAATGGCTCCAACCAATGAACTAAAAATTTTTTGTATTAAAGTAGTGATGTAACTGTAGCTTTAACCGGATTTATGGTACATATATTTGTAACACAGCTGCACACTGTACAAAACCATGTAGATTTCCTGATTTTCAGGCCTGCTTTTCAGGGCGAAAAGCTTAGAAATATGTAGTTTTTAATTAAATATATGTTTTTTAAAACTTTTATACGTGTTTTAAATTGTTTTATTTATTAATTTAGTACTTAAAACGCATAAATAATATAATCGAGCAAAATGATGATTTAAAATATGATAATAATCGAATAATTGCAAAGTACAGTTACTTGTATTTCGGGGAAAAAAAAAAAAAAAAAAAGATACTTTAGTGGGGGGAAAAAAATGCTTGGATTGCATAGATTGATGCTGATTGAAAAAGAATGTATGCGTATGTGTACCATTAAAATGTATAAACTGTAACATCCAGCAACATTTATAATAATTTAGTTTAAAAAAAAAAGTCTTATTCGCCAACAATCTAAATGACAAATGTATATAAATAAATAAAAATTATAAAGTCACTGATAAAATTTTAATGGATAATAGTAATTTTATTATTATTATTATTTTTCATTATTCTAGATAATTCCTTGAAAAAGAAAGAGTGAAATAAGGCACATGAATAAATGTTCGAGGTATGTTATTTTGCAGAATTTCAAACAATATAAAGAATTTACAAACGAAATTACAAATAACAATCATTAAGCTATCCTTATATTGCTGAAACTGCTAAATAAAAATTTAAGTAAAAAAACATTTTTTAACAGTAGAAACTTTTCATTGTGGAACCATGAAAAGCATAAAATAAAATTTTATTCTTGCAAAGACATGCTATAAATAAATGAAAATTTCAACACTAAGAAAATTTTAGAGGAAAATACAGATATTTCACTTTTGTAAGAGATGAAAATTTTTAAATATTCAAAATATTTTAAAAAGCTATCGAAACCAATATTCTTAGTTATTAATTTCTTCATAAGTATTTGTTAAGCCATAAATTTCAAAGGTCTCGGAAGCTTTTTAAAATATTTTGAGTATTTAAAAATTTTCATCTCTTGCAAAAGTGAAATATCTGTATTTTTCTCTAAAATTTTCTTAGTGCTGAAGCTTTCATTTATTTATTGCATGTCTTTGCAAGAATAAATTTTTATTTTATGCTTTTCAGGGCTACAAATAAAAAGCTTCTACTGTTAAAAAATGATTTTTTCACTTAAATTTTTATTTTCTGCTTTTTAGTTATAAAAAAAGTTTCTAAAACAACGAATCAAAATTTCTTAGGATACTGTGTAGACTTTAGATTTTCTTTTATCAGTTGACACTTTTCTTTTCCTATTAATTATTGACAAAAATTAACACATTGGTCCTTGGAGAATCGAACCTACGACACGCTCTAACCAAAAATCAAAGAACAGTAAAGAAAAGTCATAGAACATGCTAAAAGATTCCAAGAAATACTTATACAAAGAGAATATTGTTCTCGAATGCTTTTTAAATATGTTGAATATTTAAAATTTTTCATTTTTACAAAGTGAAATATTTTTATTTTTCTTTAGAAAACTTATAATTTTGTTTAAACAATTTTATTATTGTTGAAACTTTTATTTATTTTTGTTTATAGCATGTCCTTGCAAGAATATCTTTTAATGCAGTTTAGGGATACACAATAAAAACATCCTTTTTTTTTTTTTTTTTTTTTTTTTTTTTTCATTTTTGTTTTGTGCGTTTTAGTAACTAGCTTCTTAAAAAATTTAATCAAAAATTTTTAGGATAGTGTGTAGACAACGAAGGATCTTTTGACATCTTTCCTATTAATTATCTGCAATAAAGTATCACATCGGCCTTCGAGGATCGAATTTACAACCACTGCGTTATCAACATGACTCTCTATCCAATTGAGCTAACAAGCGACGAGAAAAGGTGTTGACATTTACGTTTAAAGTGCAGGCGTTTTGTTTTTCAGTGTGACACGAAGACACGATGACAAAATCCAATTTCAATAAATGTTTCTAAAAAATATATTTATTTATTTATTTATTACTTAAAACTTTTATTTTGTGCTTTTTTATTATTTAAAATTTTTTCAGTTTTCTAATATATATATATATATAAATGCTTCTTGAAAATAAAAATTAGAGGATGTGTAGTCCTAGACCCATATATAATACTAAAGACCTGTTCAATCAGCGGTTTTCCTTTGAAAAAACCGTGTTCTGTTATGCCTGAAAATAGCTGCAGATGGTGCCACAGTTTAGAACAAATATTCGGATTTTTCCCTTTAATTACATTAGTGATGTGTTATGATTTTACTTATGTTCTATTCTAGACTCACATGTAATATGAAAAATTAATAAATATTATATCATCATATCAACAACATGCTATCCCATACAACGCATTCTGATAATACCGGTTTGTTTGTTTTACTTATGAGCACGTTGGATAGAAAACATCTACTGAAAATTCACACAGTTAAATTTGGCGACGGTCTTTAGTATCACATGTGGGTCCAGGTGTAGTCAACGATTTTTTTTTTTTTTTTTTTTTTTTTTTTTTTTTTTATCAATTGATACCTTTTCTACTAATTAATTACCTGCAAACAATAACTCGCCAGACCTTCGGGGATTGAACTCTCGACCATCGCGTTATTAACTTAACGCTCTAACCAACTAAGCTAAAGAGCGACAAACAGAATGTTACATTTATTTCAGAATGGAGGCTCCTCGGTTATTAACGTGACAGGAATACGTGATGACAAATCCAATTTCATATAAAAAGCTTCTAAAAAAGGTTATTTATTTATATTCGTTAATTAAAAATGTAATAAAATAACTATTTTTTCCTTTTTATTTCAAAAATGTTCTTTCGGAGAAAGCATTAACCATCGGAAATATAGATGTATCTTTACGCAGGTTAAAAAAATTTTAGGTGCTCAGAATTCGATAAATCGCCAAAGAATCTTTAGAATATTAAATAAATAAATTGAATAAATTTCAGTCAATCTATTAAAGAATTAAGTTAAAACTTACTTGTAAAATTTTCTCTAGATTCTCAAGTTGAACAAGAAATAGTTTAAACCAAATTGGCAGATATTCAGGACAACGCTATACTAGCGCGCGTATTTTTACTGAAGCTCACATTAATAAAAAGAGTGATTACTACTTTACAAGCAGTAAAATACTCTACACTTGGAATTCGCCCTGATTTCAAATGCCGAAATGCTTCTTAAATACTCTTGAGAAAGTGTTGATTGCCGGTCAGAGACCTTCTGACCTCATGCCTTGACATTTCAGGGGCGATAATGAAATAAACATCTGCTCTTTTGTGCAAGCTAAATTTTTTATTCAAAAGGTTTGATCGGAAGCAAAAACTATCTATGGATTTTTTCCCTTTTCAAAAACTAAGAGCGCGAAGTGAAAGAAAAATTCATTTTCGGACGTATGAGTGAGAGAAACGTGACATGTTGATGGATTTATCAAATCTGGAAGGCTCTTTTCTGTCAGATGTATGTTTTGTAGGTCTTGGATATGCTTCAGAATGTTTACCAGCTATTTATTTTTAACATTTAACTATATAGCTTTCATCTTAACAAAATGCAAACTATTGCATTTTATACAATTAATTTCGTATACAAAAACTAAATGCTGCTTTTGATGTAAGATGTGGGACATATTACATTTTAGATATTTCGGTAATTGGATATTTATCTCAACTATTTGCCCCTCATGACGTTCTGAATATGTACTTTTCATATGAAAAAATTCGAAAATGTTTTGTTGTAAGAGTTGGCATAAACTGACAGAGAAAAAACAATTTTATTTTCAGTTATTCTTCTCCGATGCAAAATACAATACTTTCCATTTTGCGTTTTTTTTTTTTTTTTTTTTTGTTAATATATATATATATATATATATATATATATATATATATATATATATATTGAGATATTAATTAATAGTTTTCTGTGTTGCAATTTTGAAAAAGAAAGAAAGTAAGAAAGAAAACTTTTAATTCATATACTTCAAAGCTTAATTATAAACTATACTAAAAGGGATTTTGCTGAAAAATAAATTATATTATAATGTTTAAATGTATATCCCTTCATTGTTAAAAAAATAAGAAAAATATCAGAAACAATTCCTGGTACAACATAAAGTAATTACTATAACTTAATGAAACTTTATTAGACTATCCGAGAAAACAACGCCAAAATTACAAAAGAAGCATAAATCAGAAATTTACCAAAACCAATAACTTTACTGATATTTCTTTAACGTTCCTGAAATTTAAGTTTACTGCCCATAATTTTAGGAGATGTTACAGTCGGTAACAAAAGTGTCCGAACACTAGCAAAAAATCCTATGTAAAAAAAGTACACTTCATAGGGTTTTGTTTAATAAAGCCTTGTCGAATCCTGGTCTTAGTCAGTCTAAGAACATGATTCGATAAGGATTTATATAACAAAACCGTATGAAGTGTAATTTTTATACATAGGAATTTTTGCTAATGTTCGGACACTTTTGTTACCGACTGTATATAAGCTAAAAACATTTCACAGTGTACCATAAAGATATATACTACTCAATTTCTTTTTTTTTTTTAATAGTTTTGCTCTAAAAACTGATAAATGGAAGGTATCAAGATCGAACCCAAGTCTCTGATGTCGGCCTAACTGTCTGGAGTTATAGTATTCCATGGTTTTCACCAATAGTAGCTTGAATATGGTCTAGGACACCTAAGAAAAAACCTATGAAAAACACTATTCCCAGGCCTAATTCCCTAGTACACAGTACCTTTGTTAATAAGCTGGGTTGCAAAAGTAATCTGTGTATATTTTGCTAATACAAAAGTCAGGAAAGGCAGAAATTCTTGAAATAATCATGAACAAAAATATTAAGAGTATAGTGTTAGAGTTTATAGAATATTATGGAAAATTATCTGAAGATTCCTCACTGATGAAATTATTTATAGAATTTATAAAAATGCATTGATAGACTAAAAAGTTCAGCTTGGTTATTGAAGAAGAAAGGTAAAACAGAAAGACAGAGAGTAAATATTCAAATACCAGTTTTTTTTTTTTTTTTTTTTATGAAATACGTAAAGTGATTGAAAAAAAATGTGACCTATTTTATTAAATAATGTACAAAACGAAACAAAAATTTCATTTAGATTAAGGAAACTATAGATTCAGCGACACACTGAGAGATACAGTCGGCTGCAAAATTATTCGAGCACTAGCAATAATCCTTGCCAAAAAAAAAGTACACTTAATACAGCTTTGTTAAATAAATCCTTGTCGAGTCATGTCCTTAATCAGTCTAAGAACATGATTCGACAAGGATTTACTTAGCAAAACAGTCTTAAGTGTACTTTTTAAATATAGGAATTATTGGCTAGTGCTCGAATAATTTTGCAGCCGACTGTATATTTGCTACCAACAATATTTTCTAACAATAATCATTATGTAATAATAGTAATAATAACACTACTAAACTGTTTTAACTGTAAGATAAAACATCTATATGGTAATAGTGGTAGCAGAAAAAGCGAAATCTTATCCTGCTGTGTAACGAAACCGTCGGTTTTCAACCCGTAGTTTTTCAACCCTGAAGAAAAATTGCAGCTTTTCAACCTGGAAGTAAAATATACCTCGAATAATAATAGATTTTATGTTTTTTATATTTATACTTTGAAAACTTAACTTCCCTTCACACTTTATCTAGACTCAGGACTGACAACAACTGTTGCTGGCATGTTTAAAAGAATTTATTTTATTTTATTTGTGCTTTATTTATTACAAATTACAATAAAAAACTTACAAATGACACTTAAAATAATTTACAATTTAACATTTACTTAATAGTATTATTCGTGTTTATGGACATAACTTGGTGCTTTTAAACATTTTCTGATATCCAAGGATATATATGTACTCGTCTAAAATTTTCTTTATTCTTTCATCTAATTTGATATATTTCTGTTTTCTTTTTTTACCTTCTAAACCTATATACAATATATATAAGCAAAAAATCATTATATTTTGTTTAGTCTTTTAAATTTCTTATTAATGCATAGAAATTAGGATGTCATGTTTTTTTTTACTATATCGTTAAGTCTAAAGTTCCATCCTTCTATGGCATTATACGTACGATGGCGACTTTCATTACAGTTCCACATGTTTGGTGTTATTATAATGTTTTCTAACCATGGCTCAGAAAAATAATCATAAAATTTTTGTAGTTTATCGTTGGAAGGAGAAGTTTCTTGTATTGCAATTCACGCGTCGTCAATATGTCGTACAGGTAAATATGCTAGAGAAGCACATATTGTAATGTGAAGTCGAATTTCTTCATTTGCAGTGTATTCGTTTTCTTGCACTTTCCTCCAAAGACATTGGTTGAAATGATAAATGAATCCTTTTACACTAACAGAAAGAAACACTTTCATTAGAAATTTAATTGCACCCGTTTCAAAATCCATGTGCACAATTTTTGATTGCCAATTCTGTTTTAGGAGCATGAAAAATCTTTCGTACGTCCCCATCTGCTTGTTTGGAAGCAATAAATTTGGAAGCAGCTCTGATTACATTAGTTTCATTAGTTCAATTGTAATGCTGCCAGTGTCCCCAGTATACTATAAATCTGAGTGAACTGCTTACTACAACTTTTGAACGTGCACGTGCTGTAAATAAAAACTGTTTCATTTTCCGTAAGAGCTTCTTTGACTTTTGCAGTGGCGAACGCTATTATTTTATCTTTTGTTCCACTGACAAATAAAAGGAAATTTACTTTGTTTTCATTTTAAAAAATAATGTCGCTAGTCAGTACTATATTTTCTGCGCAAGTGGTATCTTTAGTAAAACCTCGTGCTTTATTTCTAATATCATTTAACACATGTTTTGTTGTACCGTACAACGGAATTTCTGTTAAAAATTCGAACACTTTGTCCATCACATTTTTCATTTCTTTCTGATAAATTTTAGTCAGGGCGTGTCTTCTTCTCCAGCTCTCTTCTTCGTAATGTTTTCACATTTCTTTACCTCGTTTGCAGTAATATCTGGTTGGCAGGAGTGATTAGCAACTTTTAAAACGTCTTTATCCTTCGTTAGAAGTACGCTTTTGCATTTAGTCGATTTAAAACGTTGAACGCAACGCCATCATGTTGTTCCATTTTATTTATCCTTTTCATAACGTATCTATAACCATTGTGCAGAACACGATGCTTATTTCTTTTACTGCTTATTCCTTATACTGCAATATGAAGTAACTGCGCACAATGGAAAACCGTTTACGTCGTACTAACGATAACTTCTGTGAGAAGTGCCCACATAGTCTTATCACGTGGCGGACTGGTCCACCTGGTGGTCAATAGAGGTGGTCCACCAGGTGTTCGATTATGACCGGTACATCACGAGATCATTCGGGGTGGGATTCTCGGGTTGAAAAACTACGATTTCTCGTGAGGGTTGAAAAACCACGATTTTACTTGAGGGATTAAAAGCAACGGGTTGAAAATCGACGACACCTGTGTAACTGATAGTACCTTCTGCCATGAAATCACCCTAAAACTGTTTTAGAACATGCTCGAGAAAAAATAATTTTATTTTTATTTAAATAATCATACACACAACAACAGCATGCACTAAAAGAAGGTTTAATTAGAAATATGTGATCAACAAAACCTTATTCATTTAATTAAAACTTTTAAATTAAAATTTTAAATTTTATTCTTGTCCTTTCACTAAAAAGTAAGTTAAATAATCCTAATGATTCAAATTAGAAAGTTTTTTTTTTTTCCCTTTTCTATTTTAATAATTATATAAAACTGATATTTTTAAAATCATTCTATTGTACAGACTTTTCTCAAATACATAACTGATCATGAATTATTTTGTTTTTAATTAATTTTTATCAATTTTTTTAGATATTTCTTGGATTTGTAAATACTGTTATATGATGAATCAGAAAATAGCTGAAATTCTTGCGATGGACTTGTACAGAAGGTGGCTTGCTATGCCATAGCACTTGATGAATCATATGACATTATTCATGAAGAAAAAAATGTCTATTTTCGTGCGAATTGTAGTGAAAGTAAAGCATGTAGGGAAGAATTCCTAACAACACTGCCGTAGAAAGGCAAGACTCGCTAAGAAAATTTATTCACGACAAAATCAAACATTATTTACGATAAAATGGTGTCTTTTTCAATTGACGAGGTCCTATCAATGATCGGCAAAATAAAGCAACAATACTCGGGGTAAGTTAAATTGGATAGTGTGTAGAAGGCTATAGAAATTGTAACCTCCGCAAAAGAGAATAGTTCTCTACTAAATTTAAGTATAGAAACCTTTCTACTCGATTTTTTTTTTTTTTTTAATCCTGGTAAATTGAAAAACGTTTGGCTATTTAAAATAAACGTATTTATGGTAACTTTACTTCCGAAATTTTGAAGATAATTAATGCACAGTCCGTACCTTTAATTTCACAACTATAAAAAATACAACAAAAATTTGGACGGATATGAATTTTTTGGAAATTTTCACACCAGATACATACCAAGCATGTGAACGAAATATTTAAACCAACAGGAATAAAGAAAAATATTTTTCGACAATATGTTTATTATTATTACTATTATTATTATTATTATTACGAGTATATTAATATATTTCCATTTGTCTACGCGTTATCATATAAAATATTTTTATTCCCAATGAAAACAATTAATCTGGTGTTTACATTCATTTATAATTTGCAGTATATACTGAAAATTTTACTTACTTACTTTCTTTTTCTTTTAAAAAACAATAAAAGAAAAGCGTAATTATCTTTAATAATAACAATAATAATGATATAAAAATATCAGACTTATATGTGTAAAACTTATAAATATTTGAAAGAGATATCAATTATTTAAAGCCGAAATTATATAATTAGCAACCTTTCCCTTGTAAAGAAAATTTTATTTTAATGGATATTTACTTAAGGAAAGTTGATTGGAAAATAAATAAAATGTTTCAGACTGTATTACAAATGGATCAATATCTTGGAGAGAAATTGCAAAATTTTAAACGTATATAGGTAGACAGACTGTAGCAATTTCTATCTTGTAGCTTAAAATATTTACTTTTAAAGATATCTTTATAACAAAATCTGATTAGAAAAAAGCATACATTGAATAGAAATATTGCTACAATTCTTTGGATTTAGTTGGTAAAATAATAATAGATTCATCAAGTGAATAAAAACTATGTTATTTAACTACCATTATGTTTAAATAAAATTTAAATAAATAAATAAATAAAGGCTTTCAGTGGCCCCAGTGAATTGAAATGAAATTTAAATCCTGTCCCAAACATAATTTAATTTTGTAAAAGAGACCTATTTATTTGTTGTGTATGTATGAGACTATACTCGTAAGACTGCCTGCTTTAATCAAGGTAGTCTACCTCAAAATGTTAACGACACAATTGTTATTACTAATATTAATATTAATATTTCTAGATCTTTGAAAGAAATAGTTCTCTCGTCCTTATAAATCTTTCTTTTACAGATTTTAATTTTCTTAACTTTGTTTTTAAATTTGGGTTCTTAACTTAGTTTTTAAATTGCATCTCTTAGAAACGTTTATTATATAAATTCCTGAAAAATGCTATCGAATATTATTTTTTCTTTCTCAATTTTATCTTTAATATTTTTTTACTTTCTCTTACTCATAAGGTAGTGAAAGTATTGTTTTTGGGTCAAATTTTCGAAAGTGAGATTTTGTTATATTTACATGTTCTGAGGTCCCCTGAATAAGAAAATCATGTTTTTAGTAAATGGTCTGTGTGTATGTCTCTGTGTGTGTCTCTGTTTGTGCCTGTCTGTTATCAGCATATCTCAAAAACAAATTATGGCAGAAAGTTCAAACTCGGTATTCTAAATGTGTATCATATAGGGATGCTACAGTAAGCTTTTCGTTGAGATGAAGCAAGTGGTTTGTGTACAGGGACACTCAAAATTATTCAAATGCATTACGTCTATCGGGGAAATTGCAGGTATGTAGAGTTTAACAGCTATAGACTGCACTAAACCAAATGAAACGAATATATATTTTTTGTAATAGAGATAGTCAACTGGGAAAAACTTTTTTGTGTATGTAGGAGCCTCGCCTCCCCCCTGGGGAGAGGGAAGTCCCCCCTCGAGGGGAGTAAATTTTCATGATGGGTATCATTCAAAAGAGCTCGCCAATACCTTTAAAACGAATGGTTGAACTATAAATCTGTGATCATTTAAAAGAAAGTTATAGATTTTTTTTTACCTTTAACAAAAAGATTTTTTTTTTTTTTTTAATATTGAGAGTAAACTTGCTTTTTTTTGGATATTTAGTGTTACACTACTTCTCTAATATGGAAATTGTCTGCATTATCATAAAAGATAATTTGTTTAAATAATAATTTTAATAAATTATTTTTTAAAAACAGAATTATTTTTTAAAAACAGAATTATTTTTTAATAACCGAATTAAATTCTATATAAATGTAGGTGCATTAATGAAACGGGGGGTTGAGGGGGGCAGTAGCCCCCCTCACACAGAACTAATTATCATATAAAACTCTTCAGAAGCCTAATATGAATTGTTTAACATAGGTTTACATAACAGTACTCGTTATCTTACCTCTTAATCTCCAACCTGTATTTATAGTATTAAATTTCAGGGTAAGAGAAAGTCGTGTGAGTGACACACCAGATTATTTATAAAGCTATTCACATGGGAAAAAAAGAAGAAAAAATAAGAAACAGAAAAGTGAATACTGGTAGAAAGATATGTTTGTAATCTAAGATATGGATGCGTGTGCAGTATCTTCACCTATCTCTAATGCATCCTTAACACCACTTTTTATTAAGTGTTCTTTCCTAAAATTACTGAAAATTTTCCTTTTTTATAAAACTTACTTTTGAGGTAAAAAATGAATATTTATTAGCTTAAAAATTATTCTTATGCTAAAGTTACATGAAATTCGGTTAATAATATGATAGCAAACAGGCCATCCAAATGAAAACAAGAAGTCACCAATGTTGTGAATGGAAACAGATGCTTCAAAATGATCCAAATCTCCTAAAGACTGTAATAACAAGTAATGAAACTTGGGTGCATCATTATGATCCCCTTACCAAGTTCGCAACAAGTGTATGGAAACATACTGATTCTCCGCCTCCGAAAAAAATCCGACAAACCAAATCTGCTGGAAAGGTCATGATGATTATTTTCTTTGATCATAAAGGTGTAATCTATCAGCATGCTGTTCCTCCAAAAACTACTGTGAATGGTGAATATTATGTTTCAGTTTTGAAAATTTTGCGACAACACATATCGAGAAAGCGTCATGAACTGGTAGGGAATTGGACATTACATCAGGGTAATGCTCGCCCGCATGTCGGTACTTCTGTTCAGCAATATCTTAGTAAATGCAATATTAAAATCATGCCACATCGCCCTTACAGTCCAGATCTCGCACCATGTGATTTCTGGCTGTTTCCGACGTTGAAGGAGAAGCTCCGTGGCAGAAAATTTAATACAGATTCTGAAGTTATTTCAGCAGTGGAGGGTTCTTTGAAGCAGCTTCTAGAAAAGGGCTTCTGTACTTGTTTTGAAAAGTGGGTTGAATGATGAGACCGCTGCATATCATCTGACGGAAGGTATTTTGAAAAAGAATGATGCATTTTTTGCTGTAAATATATTTCTTGATTTTTTATGATTTTACTCTCAGTTTTTATGGAAGCCCTTTGTATATTACGTAAATTGTAGTAATATGTATTCACAACAGATTTTAATTAACCAATTTAGTGTGCATTCATTTCTAAAGAAAGAAAAAAATATTCCCTGAAGAAATATTTGTAACTTCAATCGAAAAAAAAAAGTAAATAATAAATACATTAATTCCCCCAGTGTAATCCAACAGCGGTGCAATATACCTACCAGCTGTTTTTTTTTCGCTATCCCCACCTATACCAACTGCGACCCGCATTATTTAATCCCTCATATCGACTGCGACAGGACTAAAAACATCGCCAAGTGCGACGATTTGCGAAATAAGGACAATAAATACGTAAAAAATATACTTTTTAAGAAATCACATGAAGATTTCGAATTCTCTAAATTTATATAGATTTCATATATACATTGTTTAGTTAGAATAATTACGTAATGCATTGTGTAATTACATTATATTATTGTGTACTTATTACTTTTATCTTGTACTAACTTACTATTTTCTTTTTCTTTTTGTGCAGTCATAGTTGAACAATATATTTTAGACATAATTGGGCTTACCCAAATTTGGGTGCACCAGGTCCCCACTGCCTTCGGCCGGGCAGGCCATTGTGCGCTGCGCGCGCGCATTTATGTTCGACATTCTTAATGAATCACTATATTATCGTAAGGAAAAAACATAAATATCAAATATCAAACCATTCTTCTCTCATCTGTGGAATGGTCAGTCCGGGCCCCCACTGCCTGGGGCAGCGTATACAAGCGCGCATGGCGCGCGCGTTTCTTCGCCCACAGTTCCGGCCTATCCTAATTATTTCACACTTTCAAAAATATCCGCAATCGTTTTCTCGGGCTTTTAAATCTAATAATACTAATTTCCAACATTCTATCTGAATTTCTTTATTTTTGTCCTTTCGGCCACTCCCCTTCCCGCCTCTCGTAATAATTCTACACTTTTGAAAATATCCGCAATCTATTTATCGAACCTTAAAACCTAATAATAGTAATTTTTAACGCTCTAACTCTTAACCCTATGTTTTTGTCCCTTCCCGTCTATCCTAATAATTTTTCCCCTTTGAAAATATCTGCATTCGATTTGTACGTCCCAAAAACCTGTGCGGGCCAATTTTGAACGGTATAACTCTATTTCTATTGTTTTGCCCCTTTGCCCCATCCCCCCCTCCCACCTTCCCGGCTCTCCTAAAAATTTTACAAATTCGAAAATATCCGCAATTGATTTGTAGGTAGGTATCAAAAGCACCTATGTACCAATTTTGAACGATCTAAGTCTACTTTTATTTTTTTGACTCTCCGCCCCTCCACCCCCCTTCCCGCCCCTCCTAATATCTTTACACCTTCGAAAATATCCTCATTTGACTTGCAGGCCTCTAAAACATATCTGTACCAATTTTGAACGGTCTAACTGTATTTCTATTTTTTTTGCCCCATAGACACCCCCCACACACAAACACACACCCCTCCTAGGACGAATTTCTAAAATTCCAGAAATTGGTTTTTATATATTTGTATGAGCTATATTTTAAGCAGAAATCTCACATATATCTTTTTTTATTTATTTTTTTTTTTCGATAAAAAGGATTATTTGAAATTACGTTTTACTCCCCCCCCCCTTTAGGGGCTCAATTTCTAAAATTCCAGAAATTATTTTTTAGGTATTTGTATTAGCTATATTTCAGAGCAAAAATTTCACGTATATCTGCTTTTTTTTTTTTTTTTTTTTTTTTTTTTTTGTTGTTTGAGATATATAGGATTATGTGAAATCACGTTTTGCAACCCTCTGCCCCCCCCCCCCTCCTGGTGACCAGATTGCTGAAATTCCAGAAACTGGTTTTTAGATATTTATGTTAGCTATATTTTAAAGCAAAAATTTTTACAGATATATATTTTTTTGTTTGAGATATGAAGGATTTTGTGAAATCACGTTTTGCGCTCCCTCCCCCCTTTGGGGGGGGGGGGGTGAATTTTCTAAAATCGTTTCTTAGTGGATGTCTACGTAACAGAAGGAACATTGGCACAAAATTTCATGCTTCTAGGTCCAGGGGTTTTGGCTGGGCGATGATGAATCAGTCAGTCACTCACGCACTCAGGACAAGCAATTTTGTATATAGAGATTAATATTAAAAATTCTAATTTTAATTATCTGCCTTTAATTTAACTCTTGAAACAAACTTTAAAAGATTTAGGTTAAATGACAGAAAACGTAAAAGTAGAATTGATTTTTTTATTTATTTATTTTTTTTTTTATGTATAATCTATGCAAAACTCATGATTTCTCTTTCTTTTTTATAAGTTTCAGATTATTAAAATGAAATTTTGCATTGAATCATGCAATGCGCAATTATTCGTGTAAATATTGATCTTTCTCCCAATTAGGCTTTTCATGATACTTATTAACAGTTTTAATAGATTATAATATTGTGGTAATAATTATTCGTATGAAATGCAAAGTTTTATGTTAATCAAATGATGACGGGAAAGAAGCAAGTCGAGTGCAAACACAGTATGAATGTGAATATATATATTTTTTTTAAGTTAAGACCAACATTATTGACGAAGGCAACTTACGCTAAAAGTAAAAATTACTAGTAGCAAACAAAATTGTAACCTTGTGTAAAGGGTTTTGGCGATTTTGGTGAGAAACTTTCTTTCAAAAGAAATTTCAGGTGTAACATTCCTCGGCCGCAGTTGGTGTAGGTGGTGAAAAAACCTGGGCGACAGTTGGCGTATGGGGGTATTAAAAATGTCATTTCCGGTCGCAGTTAACTTAGACCTAATTCCCCAACTCATCACTAAATCGCCTAATTTAGCAACCCAATTAAAGTCAAGTGGGTAAAAAGGTCTCTATAGCCTCAGTAATGGTATCAAATTCTGCATTCCCCAAGTTTTTTTTTTTTTTTTTTTTTTTTTTTTGTATTATTTATAGTGAAGAGAATCAAGGATAAAAATTTTGAGCTACTATCATATCAGTGCATATATCACCAGGCGGTTTTTGTAAAGAACTTAGTGTCACTCTGTAAGAAGTAATGGACAGTTTGATCGAGTTGATTAATTTTATGATGTTTCATTTTGTTCTTCTGCAAAGACAGTTTAAAGAGTTTTTTTCTGTCTTAGTGCGCAGTTCAAAGAGTTTCTGTCTTAGTGTGATTCGGCTCATTCTGACTTACTGCAAAACAATAATGTTCCAATTGGGGAATCCGGACATAATATCGCGGGACAAAATCTCGCCGGACAAAATATCGCGTCAAAAAAATAGTATGATCTATTTGAAAATTTGATTTCGTGTCACGTGTGATCTCTGGAGGGGGCCACAGGGCCTTACAAATATTAGTTAATTAATTAAAATAAACAATTAAATAATTAAATAAATCATAGAGTTGAATTTCATTATTTTATCTATGTTTATCTTTAAGTTATTTTATGTTTTGCTTTTCACTATTCAAAATACTTTTTAAAAATCGTCTACGTCACTGCTGACATTAAAGCTGAACACTGTTTACAAACTTGAATTAAAAATTGTAAAATTAATAAGCACGATTGAATTCACTATGACTAATTTTGAAAAAAGTTAATAAATATAGTCTTTAAACTATTTTAAGTAAAATTTATAAAAATTTTTGTTGTAGGTTTGTCAGACTGTCAGTGCTCTGACTAAGGTATGTGTTGTCATGAAATTTTATACAACATTACTAATAATTACCAACTCATTTTTGCTTTGTATTTATTTACGTCGGCGATATTTTGTCCTCACGATATTTTGTCCCGCGAGATTTTGTCCCCAACCCGTTCACTGGCTGAGCAAAGATCAAGTGATTGAACGTTTTTGGCAAATAAAATAAGTAACTTGCTTCATAGAAAATTTAGATACACAAGAAGGAAGAAATCATTTGGCGTTCCTAGCAAACGAGCGCAATATGCTAACTGTGAAATTCTGATATATTTAAATGCGCTCAATACCGAGCTACAAGTAAATGGGAAATTAACCCCCAGTACACGAGTTGGGTCAGTGAGACCCATTTTATTTACTAGAACTAGTATCGCCCAGTGGTCGAAACTCGACCATTTTTTTTGCAAAGCGGGGCAAAGCAAAGTTATTGCCTTGTCCTAAACGGAATGCAATTGCAACACAGCTGCGGCAATTGTTTGCCGATATTCACTTTAACTGAATCAACAGAGTTTTACTTAATTTAACTATTTCTCTCTGTAGATGTTAGCCTTTCCTGAAATGAGAGAAAATCGCAACGTGAAAACGCCGCTAGTTGTGTGATACAGCCCAGAAGCTAATAGGTACCATGTCAAACCAAGGCCCAACAAAGTATCAAATTCTGTTAAATTAATTCGATTGGTTCATAAAGTACAGTGTTTGAACAAAAAAAAAAAAAAAAAAAAAAAAAAAAAAAAAGATATTTTTCAAAAATGGTCGAATTGAGTTCGGGAAATTTCAAAACGTGTAACTTTATCGAAAACCGAAAATCTAAATCTTTTGTGAATCTTATATTTTCTACTTATATATGCAGAGGAAAGAATAATAAATCCACTTTTAAAAAAATAAAAATAAGTAGTCTATTTCACTTAATTAAAATGCAAGGAAATTTCAAAACGTGTAAATTCATCGAAAACCGGAAATCAAAAGTTTTTATGTATCTTCTACTTGCTTCTTCTACCCACAAAAGCTAGCAATAAAGACACTATTTAAAAAATAAGTAGCCAATTTCAGTTAATTGAAACGTAAAGAAAGCTCAAAACATGTAAATTCAGCAAAAAACGGAAATCGGAATTTTTTCCGTATCGTCTACTTATACATGCAGCAGTTAGTAACAAATCCATTTTCCTTTTATTTAGTATATTAGTTGAATATTTATTGTTTAAATATCACCCTTTGAAATAAAATGTTTATGTTTACATTCGAAACTGGAAGTTTGCCATTTTTTTTTCTGGAGTTTTGTGATTTTAAATTATTATAAAATTTTATCAATTTTACAGAAAAAGTAACTCAATCAAACACATGTAGACAGTAACTTATATATAACTATACCCAAATATCGGAATTAAAATATGCAGATAATTTCCGTTATTTTTTAATAATTTTTTACAAAAAATCCAAAGGACGTTTAACATAGAAAATCATTTTCATGGCTCCATAGACAGACAGTGACGTCATCACTTCTCTTGCGTATAGTGATGCTACATTATACAAATTACTGTGTCTATGGTTTTATTTGAGCTTTATGAAATTGCCAGATTTAACAACTTTCTACTTTTAGGTTTTTTTTTTTTTTTTTTGTATAAAGGAATACGTGTATAAAAGGGAAAAATGGGGGAAAACGCATAAAAAATAAATGTATTTTTAAATACCTTCTTGACATCGTAAGAAAATAATATTTGTATTCGCACCTTCCGGCTAACCATACCTTTCGAATGATACCATTTTCAACCCTCTACTCACATAATTAATATGTTGAAAAGGGACAACAAATTTTATGCTTGCCTATTAATATATAGATGCAATGTAAAAGAAACATTTTATATATTCTGTGAAATATATATATTTCACAGTATGTCTCACACGTATGTCTCAAGTCATACGAGGCATTTTTTGACAGTTTAAATAATTTATTTTATGTTGTTGCAGTAAGTTTTACTTATGAATTGTTTCACATTTATTAATTTTCTTGTAAGTTTTTCTTTAGTTAGTTTTGTTACATATTTTCAATTTTTATGTGACTGAAAACATATATTATAATTTCTTTTATATATATATAATAAACGTAAAATTTTATACTTTGTATTTTTATTGTGTGATTTTATTTTGTGGGTCTCCTTTTGAAATTTCTCCAGCAGAAGAATGAACAGATGTGGCTGTGATGTTGTTCCGCCTTTCAAAGTTGTTACACGAAATGTTATATAAAAGGCTTACATCAGACAGACATTTCCTTGAAAACAAACTCATAAAACTGCATCCGCTGAAGTATTTTGAAATGAACATGCCCTAGAAAAATACGGAAGTTGCAAAGAATTGGTCATTTACCTAGCTACTATGTTTGACTTTATATATATTTCTGAAACATCATTTGCAAAAACGAATTTTTTGAAGAACAGATATCGCTCAAGATTAACGACCGCCCACCTTGAAAACACTCTTTTCATACGCTTCTCCTTGCGTAAACCTAACTTTAAAAAACTGGCTCAAGACCGCAAATATAATCTCTTTCATTGATTTTTAAATTCAAATATGCCTATCTATTGTATTTCATATTATTTTGTGAGTAAAAAAAAAGAAAGAAACATGATATATATATATATTTTTATGCACCTCGATAAAAATTTTCAAAACTATCCGGTCCTCACCTAAAATTTCTTGCTGACCCTTGAATTAAATATTCCTAATTCTTATATTTTACAAAAATGTTCTTTGGGTTACGCTCTTTGAAGATTGAGAATTTTATTTAATAGATAAGTGTTTAATTCTATCGTTGAAGTTCCATTATTATTTTATTAATCATATCTATACATATCTATCAACTAATATTAAAAATTACTTAAAATTACATTTAAATACTTTTCTTAAAAAATTTTAATGTAAAACTCCAAGAAACTCATGAAATAAATTTGAGCGTAATTTTTGGAAATATTATGAAAACTAAAAACTTTTCACAGTGTACCATAAAGAAATATATCACTCAATTTCTTTTTCTTGTAGTTTTGCTCTTAAATATGGTAGATAAAGGTGCCGGGTTTGAACCTAAGTCGCTGTGCATTCGGATTAACCGTTTGGAGTTTTTCGTAAATTTTTTCGAAGCTAGTTTTAATATAGGCTACACCTTAGAAAGATCCCATGGAGGGCACTTTACTCAGGCCTGAGTCTTTAGTTCAGACAATTAACTTTAATGCACATACCAACACCAATATTACCTTTGTTAATAAGCTGGATAGAAAAAGTAATCTGCTTATAATTTGCTAATAAAGAGATAATCATGCACATAAATGTTAGAAAGAGCTTTAAAAATTATCCCTTTCATTACCAATTTTTTCCCTCCATAAAACAATAAATCTTATATTTAGTCATAAATTTATTTCAAAGGTAATATTATATAAATATTTTTTTTTTTAAATAGGAGTAATAGCAGAGTACGAATTAATATAGCTAACAAAGCAACTGAGAGGTGTTTATTTATGTTTAATATAACCACTAATGCCATTAAAAATCATAACTTTTCAATAAATAAAAATATCAAAATTTTGGAAGAAATATATACTATAATTAATTAAAATACAAATTATAAACATTAAAAAATAAAATAAAAAATGTTTCAAACAGTTAATTTACTTAACCCTTTATATCCCAAATTACCTTATTTTTGGAAAAATAGTTTGAAACTTTTTTATTATATTTCTTTGCAGCATGAGAAACATCTCATATTAAATTTAGCTTAAACTATAGCTTAACTATAGGGAAAGCTTAAACTATAGGGACTTTGAAGTTCCAATGAAATCCTGCAGTAAAATTTAGGCTATATTGAGGGAGTTTTTTGATGGGACTTTAAAGTCCCGGTGGGATACAAAGGGTTAAAGAATATTATGGCAAATTACCAGAAGATTTCCTCGCTGAAGAAATTGTTTATGGAATTTATAAAAATGCATTGATAGACTAAAAACTCTAACATGACTATTGAAGAAAAAGAATAAAGGTGAAAGAGGAAGCGCAAGAGTAAATATTTAGATACATTAGATAGTAATTTTACTGTGAAGGATGTAAAATAATTTAAATCTAGTATGATTTATTTTATTGAATAGTGTAGAAAACTAAACGAAAAAATTCAATTGGATTAATGAAACTTTATATGGCTTTAAGAATATTAGAATTATTTTAGAACGTTATTGGGAGAAATAATTTTTATTTTTAATTAAATAATCCCGCAATAGTATCGTGTACAACATGCACTTAAGGACCTTCATATTCATATTTACTTAAAAATCTGCAATGTAATGCGTAAATCGCTATTGGTCTAATTAAAACCCATAAATAAATACTTTTAAATTTATTCTCGGGGGGAATTTTTATCCAGGGGGGAAAGAAATCCTAATGATTCAAATAAGAGAGGTAGCTTTGTTTTAAAATGTTGAAAATTTCCATAAAACTGACTAAACTTTTCTCAAAATAATAGCTTATCAATCATTTATTTTTATCAACTTTTTAGATACTTCTTGGATTTATAAATAGCATAATATGATGAATATAAAAATGTCTGAAATGCTTGTGATGGATTAAATACTTATAACTTTTTTCTTTTGAGATAATATTCTTTGAATCATGCTCTTCTATGATAGAGAATTTCATTTAATAGATATGGCCCTGGAAAAAATTATAAGGTCGATTAAATAGCCAGTTACATTAGGATTTATGCAAATTTGTCGGATGGGAAGGCAACAAAAACACAAACTATTCAAATGTTTTGTTAATCATAATATACTTTAATTAAAATCTAATTTAAATTAATCGAACTAATTACCATATTAGATATTACTCTTATTTACTGATGGAAAGAAGTATAAGGTCGTCGAATTTTTTGGAGGGATATACAAATTTTCTGCAGTCTGAGATAGCACGAAATGTAAAAAGCAACTTAACAACGCATTTACGGCCTTATTCACCAAACCAGTGTTAACCCATGGTTCACGTAACACTTGTGTTAGAGTTAACACTCCCTTAACCCTGGGTTAGAAAGTTTTCGTATTCACCAACCGTGGATTTGTTGACCCCAGAGTTAGCAGGAGAAATTTGTCGGAATCTTGCTGATTGCTCAATAAAAAAGCAATGTATTGTTGTTGTTGTTGTTGGGGGTTTTCTTTGAGACCTATAGTTGCTGGGGCTGTTGTCTCAACTGATCCATAGATTGCCGGAGAATAACGAGAGGATAAACGACTCCGATCTATAGTTTTCTCGCAGATTTTTTCAAAATGATTAATGGAATGCAGAAACTCAAGGGTGGAGTGACGAAAGTTACTTAATAAGCAAAATTTTTGTATGAAGACAGGAAAGGAACTAAAATTATCACTATTTAGCAACGTACCGAAATACTGAATGCGATTCTGCTGATAGCGACCACAAGATAAAAGAATGTGTTCAATAGAATCCATTACGTGACAGCGGTCACAACGGCCATTGTCAATAAGGTGAAAGCAATGCAACAGAGCTGGGGTTACGATCATCTTGCAAAGAAGACGGGAGATCAACACATCGTCCATCTATTGGTAGACCAGGAACTAGTAGTTTTGAACGGAGGAATGTCACCATGAGAGAGCACATATTTACTCTGACGAAAAGTATACGAAATCGACTCTTTGAAACAATTGGTAGTGAAATTGATGAGGTCCTCAGGAGAAATCCAGTCTAGGAGAACGTCCGAGGGACTAGTATTTTTTGCGATTCTATTAGCTTTTTCATTAAGAGGGACACATCTGTGACCAGAGACCCATAGCAGCCGAATACTACAAGCCAAAGATGAGGCATGGCAAATTTTATTGTGAAGCCAAAGTATAATTCGAGGATATTTGATGGAAACTGATTGAAGAGCAGATAGAACCGACAATCTATCCATAAGGATTATAAAGGAAGAGCTTGAGGAAGCAAGTTCATCAATCGCTGTACCGATGTCAAGGGCTTCAGCGGTGAAGATGGAATTTATCTGAGAAATCATATACTTAAATTGAGATTCAGAGGAGCAGACGGCAATAGCCGTTAAGGTATGAGTTTTGGTCGCATCGGTAGCAACGATATCGTGACTGGACGAGAACTCTGAGGTAAAGGCCGAGAAAAAGGACTGGATGATAATATTCGAAGTCGTGTTCTGGAAAGGAAGGTCAGAAAGGTAAAAGAAAACTTTCCCATGAGCCATGGGTTGAGGAAACTGGAAAATTACTAAACTCTCCAAGCAGGAACTAATATCATCAAGCCCATCAAAGCCATACTTGGAGAAGTCGAGCTGTAGCTCTTTGTCATAATCATCAGCTTCATTCAGAAAGCTCCAAAGAGGGGACCAGGTACCCAGACAGAGATGGCGGATCCAGAATCTGAATGGTTGCAAACGAATTCTGTAGCCTATAGACAGGACATCAGCATGTTTGTGAAGGAGAGCTATGGGAACCCAGGAGGGAAGACCGAGAGCAGCTCGAAGACCACAATTCTGGAAGACTTCAAGCCTCTTGATTAGAGAGGCACACGCCGAAGACAGAGTAGCAGCACCATAATCAACTAAGCTCCCGATAGATGGCGTAAAGAGCGTAACTAAGGGATGTGACCTTGCACCATAACTCTTCTGAGAGAGGGCCTTGAGAAAGTTAATTATTTTAAAGGCTTTCACCCGCAGGTAGTCTAAGTGCTTCTTAAAGCCACTCCGACGAGAGAAGAAAAATCCTAGAAATTTCACATCATCCGATCAATTGATGAGGCCGTCGTTAATGTTAAAATAAAAATCACAAGCGCCGTTTCTGCGAGAAAAATTAATCGCATGGCATTTATCCGGCCGAATGGAAAGTTTACAGTAAGAGCACCAGCGGGAAATATTCTGCAGTACAGCTTGTAGCTTCTCGTGGCAATAACTCAAGGAGTCACCAAAGCAATAAATGAAAATATCGTCGGCATAAACTAAACACCTGGTATTAAAATTCAACACTTCAAAGAAATCAGACAGAAAGATTGTGAACAAAATAGGGCTAAGGACCGCGCCTTGCGGAGCCCCGCGCCGAGAATAATGAGGAGACGAAACCACGCCCCCTCCAAGCAACTTTAATATACCGGTCAGACAAAAAATTATGGATCCAACGGAGCACTTTGCCCGTGATGCTGATTTGGGCGCACTTCTGGATAAGGCCATTAATATAAATGGAATCATAAGCAGACTGCAGATCTAAGGAGATGCCAAGAATAAACTTTTTGTTTCTTTTTGAACTCATAATATCTTGGTGAAGCATCATTACAGCCGTTTGGCTGTCCCGAAAGGGAGTAAAACCCAGATGTCTATAATCAAGAGACTTATTTTTGAGAAGAAAGGTATTTATTCGCTGGGCAATCATACGCTCACCAATCTTGCAAATAACAGGGGTGAGAGCAATGGGACGGTAGGAAGAGGCCGAGCACTTAGGCTTGTCAGGCTTTGCAATGGGCAGAATTAGAGCAGAGGTCCAATCAGGTGGGATAATCCCCGTAAGAAGAGAATCATTATAAATTCTTAGTAACAGCTCAAGAGAGTGGGAACCAAGATTCTTGAAGAAACAGGCAGGAATCCTGTCCTCACCAGGAGTGGTAGATTTTGTACGCTGAATAGCAGCAGTAAGTTCGGACATGGAGAAGGGTTTGTTGAGAGACTCGTCATGATCAGTCCCATAAGTAAGAGGAAGGGGAGGAAGGTCAAACTCACCGCAATAAAATCCTGCGAAGATCTCAACTTGAGCGCCAGTTTCAGAAACAAGGAAAAAGTTAGAAAGTTAGTTTGCGAAAGGAAAAAGTTAGAATCAGGAGAGGACGAAGGACGATTTTTTAATTTGCGGAACACCTTGAAAAGTAAACGGGGGTCACTAGCATGCCTGCAAGCAGAGTCCCAGAAGCGCCTTTTGGCGTTCTTGATGGCCTGACGAAGTAAAGCGGAGGACTTTTTGTACTTGATCCAAAAGTCAACTGAGGCCAGCTGAGTAGCTTTCTTTAAGAAAAACTTCTTATGGGAGAGGAGGACCTTTCAACAAAGGAATCACCAAGTAAGAAAAGCTTTCTGACGAGGTTGAACAACCCGGGAGTTTTTAGCCATCGCCCGCTGGACGAAAACCGAAAAAGTCTCATAGCTTACAGAGGGGACGGACAGCAGAGAAGCATCAACTTCATGGCAGATACGAGACCAAAAATACCGTACACAGACGGGCTGAGAGACAGGAGCCGACTCAAGAACAAGAGACACAGGAAAATGGTCACTGCCGACAGGGTCATCCAAAACCTGAAAAGAGATCTGAGGAAGGCTGTCAGCCGAACAAAGAGAGAGATCTAACAGGGAAAGAGAACCATTGGGAGACAGATGGGTAGTGCGTGAAGAATTGATCAGGCAAAAGGAACTGTCAGCAAGCCACTCCACAAAAGGCTCTCTGTAACGAGAAGCATGGGGAGCACCCCAGAAGGGGTGATGGAGGTTGAAATCTCCCAAGATGAGGGAGGGACCAACAAGACCAAGACAGAAGAGTCGGAGATTCTCAGTGACTGAACCAGAGCGCGAGTAGACATTAGTAATGTTCAAAGAACCAGAACCCGTAAAGATTCGAACGCACATAATCTCGTTCTCCGAGGAGGACAAATGAGTTGGAACAAGGGACGAGGAAAGAGATTGATTAACAGCAATTGGAAGGCACCCGCCAAAACGGGAAGGCCTGTCCAAGCGGTACACGACCTTGCCAGGAATAAAGAGGGATTTCTCAGGACGAAGGGAAGTTTCTTGAAGCACCAAGATATCAAAGGATGGAAAGAGGGTGTGGACCAGCAAGTCTAGCTTGATTAAGATGCCTCTACAATTCCATTGAAGTAGCTTGAGGGAACCCATAAAAGAAAAACAAACAAGGAAAGACAAGACAAACAAAAGGTCTGACAGGCTACACCCTGCAGCTCAATAGAAGAATAAAAACATGGAACAGGAACAGCGAGATTATTATCCCTTGGGAGTCACCGGAGAACTCCGGCGTTTACACTTATCAGGCGAAAGATCCCCAATGGATTCTTGGAAGCATTTGATTAAGTCGCCTAAGGCAGAGATGGCATTAAACAGAGAGTCCGAGTTTTTTCTAATAACTTCATTTAGCACTTTCACCATAGCGTTCGTGCGATTCTCGATATAGTTTTGGATAGAGATTACGTCGGCTTTTTTTTCGCTACCTGTGACCAGTGGCGTATGACGCCTCTTTTGGAGTTTATTTTGCAAATGATCTGCCAGCTTCTATGAAGGATAAAAATTTTTTGTATTTAAAAGTTCAGAAGCTCAATTTTTCTAAGTCGGGCTGGACACTGGTTGTAATCAGCACGATGTTCGCCGGCGCAGTTAACGCAGGATAAAGAGCCCGTACAAGGCCCCTCATGTGAAGTACCACAAGTCGCACATATTTGGGCTAATTTACACTTGGCAGAAGTATGATTGAATTTATGACATTTTACACATTGCCGGGGTCTGTCTATGAACTGGCGTATGGGTTGAATGGAGAACCACAGTCTAATTTCTGATGGGAGGACTGTCCCGAGAGTGGTAATAAGAACAGGAGATGATTCACGAGTACATCCTCTTTTCAGGAATATACGTAATTCCAAAATGCGCAACGGATTGCTTTTTTCTATTTCTTGAGCAAGCTCGCCCAAAGGAATGTTCACAGGAATGTTAAAAATTAAAAACCGGTTGGTGATGTTCTCCCATATTACTCGAGAAGAAACAGCCACCCCTGCGAAATTGGAAATATTACAAATCTCCTGGGCACAACTAACATCAGAAGTGCTAATAATTAAGCTTCCCGCTCTTGTGTGACGAATGTTCACAATTTTTCCATATGACTTAATTTTCAATTTTATTTCCGCCTGAGTTGAACGCGGATCTCGTTTAGGACTCTGTATCTCCAGACACTCTGTACTGTTTATAAACATATTGTAATTCGTACCACCATTACTACCAGCCTTTAACAACATATCACTAATAGGAGCAGATGAACGCAAAAAATTCTGATTAATATTGTTATTAGAATGACTCTCGCCATCTGCAATAGACATTTCAACATTATTCGTTACAACATTTGACACTTCCGAGGACTCCACAATGTTAAACGAAGAGTGGGCCATACCACCTGAGTTACGACGAACTCATCATAAACAAACCAATAAATAATAACTTAATTGAATAGCCAGAAAACAAAATAACAAAGTAGCGCTTACCTTGCGTTGAGTAAAAATAAGAAAAACAGAAACAAAAACCGTTCAAAAATACCACAGAAGAAAAACTAACCGAAATTAACAAAACCACACAGCAACTAGAGCAAACGCTCTACCGGCGACGATTTATGGTAAATAGGTAAATACACCAAGCAATGTATTATAAAAGTAAACAAGTGTTTTTTCGCTTTAACTATAACATGCTCATGTAACACCAGAGTTAACCCACCAGTTTCAGAGGATAAAAAAAAAGAGTTAACTCGAGTATTAAATCGCTTATTTTGCGCGGTGAATACCGAATTTAGATAACCTAGCATATTCCTGGGTTAAACTCAGTGTAAAAAATTCTGTGAATAAAGCTGTACGTTTTACTTTAATCTTTCGCTGTGCTATATTGACAAAGATGCTGAGGCAAAATCAATTATCCGACGTAGAACGCTGGAAAATCCTTGGAATGAAAACGAGTGGAATGAGTAGTGTAGCTATTTCTAGGTCTATGAGTAGGTCTAAAAAAATAGTCAATATTTAAAAAAAAAAAAATCCTTCAAAGTATGATAAGTGCAAGCGCCCAGGAAGGCTAAGTGCACTTTCGAGGCGCCAAAAAACGACGGTTTTTCGATGGGACTACGATTAAAAAAAGTTTTCTTTTGAAACAGCTCGCGCTCTGAGCCTACCACGTTCCGGCCGAATTGTTTTAAGTTCCATCTGCATTGTTTTAAGTTCCAACCTGGGGGTACAGTTTGTAAAATTACAACCTCGACAACATTTGACAAAGAAGCATTAATTAGCTCGCTTAGAATTTGTTAAAAAATATGTTTCGCTTGGAGATAAATGGAAAGATGTTTTTTCGGATGCGAAAAATTAAATTTTGATAGGCCAGACGGCTTTAAAAAGTACTGGTATGTTATTAAAAATTAATTACAAGATAAAAAGAAATTTTTATATACCATGTTTTAAAATTTTCTGTTGAATCATATAAACGCTACCGAAGGCAGCGGGAATCCGGAACAATTGGCTAAAAGTATTAAAAAAAATCATTGCTATCGTGTTTTGAGCTATTATAAAAGTTTCAAATGGCTAGCTAGCCGGAAAGGTAGTTAAAAATCGATTACAAATTTTGTACTGGTAACGATGCCGAAGGAAGCAGGGTCCCGAAGCAGTTGGTTAAAAATACTTTTAAAATGAATTTTCACCGTGTTCTGAGCTATTCTTAAAGTTTCAAATGTCTAGCTAGTCGGGAAGTTAGTTAAATAAATTTTCTGTTGAATCATATAAACGCTGCCGAAGGCAGTAGGGACCTGAAACAGTTTATTAAAAGTATTTAAAAAAATGTATTGTCACCGTGTTCTGAGCTATCTTGAAAGTTTCAAATGTCTAGCTAGTCGGGAAGTTAGTGAAAAATCGATTGCAAACTTCGTACTGGTAACGCTGCCGAAGGCAGCAGGAACCCGAAATACTTTACTAAAAGTATTTAAAAAATGCATTTTCACCGTGTTCTGAACTATTCTAAAAGTTTCAAATGTCTAGCTAGTCGGGAAGTTAATTAAATAAATTTTCTGTCGAATCATATAAACGCTGTCGAAGGCAGTAGAGACCTAAAACAGTTGACTAAAAGTATTAAAAAAATGTTTTGTCACAGTGTTCTGAGCTGTCCTGAAAATTTCAAATGTCTAGCTAGTCGGGAATTCAGTTAAAAATCGATTGCAAGATTTGTACTGGACAAACAAACAAGAATCGAAGTTAATAAAAACATGGTAAAAAAAAAAAAAAAAAAAAAAAAAAAAAAAAAATACCTTACTTTTCCGAGCGGTAATATGAAGGGGATCAGCAATGGTTATGGGGAGCGTTCGCTGGTAATGGCAAGTTTCCAGTTGTGGTAATTTATACCAAAATATATACAAAAGAGTATTAAGATATGCTGGACGATAGTTTGCTTCCCAATACCACTCTAGTTACATCAGGAGATTGGACATTGGACATTTCAGTCCGGATAATGACAGCATCCATTCTGCTCATTCAGTAAAAGCTTGGTTTGAAGCAAACGAGGTCTGTCTGCTTGATTGGCCATTCTGCAGTCCGGATTTAAACCCATTGGAAAATATTTGGGGCATACTTGCGCAGCCTGTTAAAAAGGACACGTTGCATGCAATATCCAGGGAAAGGCGAACTCATCAATGCGATCAGGAATGCATGGAAAAATATGAATAAAGAAACGTTATTCCGACTTGGTTCTGATCGACTGATAAAAGTCATTGAAAAAAAAAAAAAGTGAATTTTTAGGACATTGACTTTATATTTTCATTCACAACTCCTCGACCTTATATTTATTTCCAAGATAAAGTGCCACGAGATTTTTAAATTTTCATTTAATTCTTTGATTATATTTTACGTATCTTCATAAACTATGTTTATGTTTTTTAATTTCATTTTTAAGAAAGAGTGATAGTAAATTTTTCGTGTTTAACTATGTTTTATGCCTTTTTTGTTAATATATTTTGCGACATTATACTTTTTTCAGGGCCTTAAGTATTTAACTCTACAGCTAGTGTTCAGTATTATTTTATTAAATTTCATACAATTTAATTTTAATTCCTTTAAATTAGTTTAAAAACTACCTGAAATAAAATACCCCCCTCCCCCCCCCCACACACACACACACTTACACACACTTTTTTTTTTTTTTTTTTTTTTTAAGAATATTGCTTACTTATTTTTTCATAAAATGGATTTTTTACTTCATTCAAGGCCAAACAACACAGAATTTTTTCTTGCACTTACATCACGTGGACGGAAACGTGCTGTAAATATCTTAGCGATAAGAAATTTATGGCTTTTTTTCAACAGCAGACAATTTGTCGATATAGTTTGTAAGGAAATGACTCTTCTTTGAACTATATTTGTTATCAATATATATATAATTATATAAAAATATATTTTATATGTATTTTATATATATATATATATATATATTCTATGTTTATAGGATAATGAGGAATAAAGTGTTAAAAAGAAATAAACTGCGAAAATTTCACACAGTTTTACTTGTCTTTTAATATTCTTCCTTTCTTAACGTGTTTTAATTTGCAGGTGACACCCTAAGAAATTCAACTATTAAATTTTTAGCAATACAAAATAATATAAAATTGCATTAATTTCTTAAAACTGGTGATTTCACGTGTTTGAATGATTTTGGTTGCTATTTTAAAATAAAGGATCTTTTTTTAATTTTTATCATCTCATAAATAACCCTCTAATGTGAGCACTTTGGCGTCGAAAAATAGATGCCAAAATTGAAAATAAAATGATATAAATCATCATTTTCAAATTGCAATAACTCCGCGAGATTTTCCCTTAGAAAGATAACTTTTTTTTTTTTTTTTTTTTTTTTTTTTTCTTCTTAGAGCGAGGAGAATATTCTTTCTAAATATAAGTCATATGATACGAGGGACCGTATAAAAATTAAATTTCGTATTTTAACATATATACAGCCCTTTGTACAAAAAAAAAAAAATAAATAAAAAAATAAAATAAAATAAAAAGCTATATTTGAAATCTGCTTTTAATTTGTACCAATTTTGTAATCGGAAGTATGTTTATATCGTTATTAGTTTACCAGATTTCCTCCCTATGAGGCGCTCCTAAATAACGGAAGACGCACCCCTCATGCCTTAAAATAAATCCGGCTAGTTCCACTACCGGGGCTCGGAATTTGCGAGTGGCATACGACAACAACAACAACAACAGTTTACGAGATAAACGCTGCATCGTATATTTTGAATCACCCTGTATAGATATCGGTACAAAAAAAAACCCTTAACGGGTTAAAAGCTTGTGACGCCGCTACTTTATGTCTATAAGAATTTGAAATATGAGTCTTAAAAATAATGATATCAAATTTTAAGTGACGCTTTGCAATTAGTTAAAATATACATAGATTTTCTTATTTGATCATTTACTTTTTACTTTTATTTATATTTATAATGCAAACGTAATATTTTTAGCTTCAAGATCAGAAGGATATATGAAATACACTCACTGATGCTTTTTCATTCACATTTCAAATTCAAAATAACAGTTTTAAAAGGAATGATATAAAAATTCCAGTGGCGCCTCGGTGTTATTTTAAAAGATTTGTTTTTAGATTCCATTAAAATTACTTTTGTTTTGTCTAATAAAGTATATTTACATATTGAAACAGTGCTTTTAATTTTCAAATATACTGTCAAATAATTATACTTTCACTGAGTTTGCATCATAAATTAAAATTATTTATTTCAATAAATTGATTTATCGTTTGCATCACGCAATCCAAAACATAGTATCATAGTATCCAACTGAGTGAAAATTTGCGGAAAGAGGTAATGTGACGTAAAGAAAACATTTACACAAATTTTGCTTGCAGTTTTGGATAGCGTGACGCAAAAGATAAATCAATTTATTGAAATAAATAATTTTAATTTATAATGCAAACTCAGTGAAAGTATAATTATTTGACAGTATATTTGAAAATTAAAAGCACTGTTTCAATATGTAAATATACTTTATTAGACAAAACAAAAGTAATTTTAATGGAATCTAAAAACAAATCTTTTAAAATAACACCGCGGTGCCACTGGAATTTTTATATCATTCCTTTTAAAACTGTTATTTTGAATTTGAAATTTGAATGAAAAAGCATCAGTGAGTGTATTTTATATATCCGTCTGATCTTGAAGCTAAAAATATTACGTTTGCATTATAAATATAAAAGTAAAAAAGTAAATGATCAAATAAGAAAATCTATGCATATTTTAACTAATTGCAAAGCGTCACTTAAAATTTGATATCATTAAGACTCATATTTCAAATTCTTATAGACATAAGGTAACGGCGTCACAAAATTTTAACCCGTTAAGGGTTTTTTGTACTGATATCATTACTTTTTAGGGGTTATTGATCAAAAAATTAAAACAAGTCCCTCTGGCTCCTAGAAAGGGTAAACTGGTTTATCTTTTATTATGAAGTTGCCACCATTTTTTTTTTTCAAAAGGGCAGCTACAATTTATTAATGGACTTGGTGGATTTATTAATGAAGGCTTGTATATATGGAGTTTTAAGCAAATCGGTTCATAGAACCTTTCTAATGTAAATTTGAAATTTTCAGTGGGCTGACACAGGGAAACAAGGGGGTAGATTAAGTTGGCAAATGAACATAACAAATACATTTCTGAGATAAATCCACACTACAAATTTAGTTTGAATTAATTTAGTATTTCAAACGTTATCATGCTGATAAATTTTCAAGTAGCCTGTCACTTGGATACAAAATGGAGAAGCTTCGCACTAGAAAAAATATTGAGTGGGATTCTCAAACTCTTTAAAATAATAATAATAATAATAATAAGTGGGAAATTTCAAATTTAAGTTAGAATTACGTAATTTACATTTTGCAAGTTTCTTTTTAGAGAATTACAAATGCAAATTAAACAATTAAAAAATAATCAAGTTAATGTTAAAAATGGAAATTTATTTATTTTCTTTTCCCTTTTGAGACTAAGTATAGATACTGCTCCAATATTCACAATTTAAATTTTCATCAAAAGTGCAAGTAAAAATTATTTCATAAAAATATTTGGGGGAAAAAAATAGACAAAATATAAATTAAGCTCTACATTTTTATAATTTTAAAAATAAGATAAAATCATTTGGAAAAAAAAAAATTATGAACAATACAAGTTAAGCTAAAGTTAATACAAGTTAAGTAAAATACAAGTTAAGCTTAAGCTTTATGGAAAATACAAGTCACATATATATTCCTTTTTAAAAATTAAAAATATCTTTTTAAAATACAGTTAGAGTTTATTCATATATTTACTTTTCAGACTTTAAAATGATACATATTTTAAATATTAGCATAATCAAAATATTTTTTTTTATCAGTTCCCCATCATACTATAGGTATGGGGAACTTGGGTAGTCGTGAAAATTTTCGACCTCGGTTTTTTTTACTTTTTTACACGTTTTCAAGTGTGAGGAATCTGAAAATGACAAAATTTGTATGGTGTCTGTCTGTAGAGTGTCTGTTAGTGTGTTAGTCCGTTAGTTTGTTAGTCTGTTTACACGATATCTCACGAACAAATGATCACAGAGAAGTTAGATCAGTTTTAAAATATTACTTTCGATACTGGCAAGAACCCTATTCATTTACAACATCCTAATTAAAAAACTTCGTAAGTTATTAGAAATTTACGATTATCTTAATATGGGAGAATAGGACAAAAATTCACTTAAACGTGCATTAAATGGAAACTTTTTACGGTAAAAATGTCAGACTAGTTTTAAAATATCAGTTTCGATGACGGAATGAACATCAGTAACTGTAAATATGCTACTTTGAAAATTTCGCAAGTTATTGGAAATTTACGAATTTCTTAACATGGCAGTATAGGGCAAAATTTCACATAAACGTCAATTTTGAAAGAGATTTTCATCGTAAAGATGTCAGACTACTTTTGAAATATTATTTAGGACACTGGCATGAATATTAATGACTATGAATTTTCCAATATTAAAATTTCGTAAGTTATTTGGAATTTACGATTTACTTAACATGTCAGAATAAGGCAAAATTGAGCCTAAACGTCCATTTTGAGGATCATAAATACATTAGACAACTTCAAAATTACATTTATGATATTTGTTTGAACATGATTGAGTACAAATATTGTTACAGGAAAATTTCGTAATTATTCGTAATTTACGATTTTATCAACATAGCGAAATTGTAAATTTTTCATATAAATATGAATTTTGAGGATTATTGCATTGGAAATAGTAGCATGAAAACTAAAAAAAAGAATTGACCCTGATAAAATAAATAAATAGATTAGAATAAGATAAATATATCGAAGTGAACGGTGGATAGCCTATTAGGTGGGGATTTCATTCTGTCACTGTATCAAGGTTTGGTCAAATTCATTTCTTTTAACATGATTATAATATGTCTCGCACTAGAAAGTTATGAGAACATAAATATGATGGGGAACTGAGCAGAGTTCACCTATGCCAACTAGTTTATTATTATTTAAAGCAATAATGGCTAGGGGATGAAACAGGGGATAAATACACTGTATATTAAAAAAAAACATGAAAATAGAATTAAAATTCATGAAAAATGTGTCAAATAGCAATTATTGTAAAATACGTCAAAATAAATAAATAACATATTTACTTTGAAACCCATAATAATTTATTTTAAAAAATATAATTCTCTCTTTTTTTTTTTTTTAATTAATTAATTTCTACGTGAAAAATTTTATTTCATAAATATATTTACGACTATCATAAACAAAAAACCCACCTTTAAATTTAAATAATTATTTTTACATGTTTCTAAACAATTAAAAGTTTTTTTTTTTTTTTTTTTTTTTTTTTAAGAAAAATGAATTAAATACTAGTTAATACCTGTCAAAATTTGATGGATCATGTGCATCTTAAACCTTTTCACGGCATAAAGTTTTAAACATCCCTGTTTTAATAATTCGCATTGCTCTTAACCAGTTTAAAATCCACTGCTGTAATCAATTATTTTTTGGCTAGAGGGGAAGGGGGAATAAATTTCATGAAATTTCAATATACAAAATTTAAGCGTAATCCATATAATAAAATTAAAATCCGAAGATTTTTTTTCTAATTTTACTCTAAATATGAGCAAAAGAATGTTTAGAGTAATTAAAGGAGAGACAGAATTAATAAATTATGGTAATAATGGAGAAAGAAAGCACACATCGATATTTAATGTTTTTCATACATATTATTTTAATTTGCTCGCATCTATAATATTCCATTTCAGTCACAATATGACAGTGGCGCCACTATAATCTGTCAATAATAATAATAATAATAATAAACCTCAGATTTTTTTTTTTAAATAAAAATACTTTTAAAATCACATAAATTTGTAAGGCAAAATAATTTAATTTAAAATAAATTTTAATAGTGTTTTGTGTTTTCTTTACATTCTATAATTGCAATTTATTTTCCCTTAGAAATAGAATACACTACTCAGGGCCCGAATAAGTAAGAATGCATTTAATACTTTAGCAAGTTATTTTGCTCATTAAATTTTTAATAATAAATTATTCTATGCATATTTTAACTCGTATAAAATATCAATATTTTTAAGGTTATTCTTTTTAAATTTTTTTTTCTGTAATATAGTACAGAAATGAAATATAAGAGATCAATTTAAAATTAGATTAAAAAAATAAATAAATAAAATAAAATAAAATAAAATAAAATAAAACTTCCTTTTATTTTAAACATCTACCTTCATTTTTTCTAAACAAAGTTTTCAACTGATAAAAGTTAACTTTTAAAGAACAATAAACTCCGACAATTTATTACTTTTAAAAGATTTTTTTTTCTTTTAAGAAATTGGAAAAAAATAATATTAGGAATATGGTATGGTATGCTTATATGAAAAGAGATGGCGCCACAAAAACTCTAGAAATATTATCCTGTGTAAGAAAAATTTCGGTGAAATGAAAATGCATACGGCGATAGCCGATAAGTATTGGCGAATTGCTTTATTTTTAATATACTTCCTTGGAAAATATGAATCAATGAATTAATCGTGTGAATTGTTTTTATTATTGAGCTTTAATCAGGCGTCTGCCATAGACATGCAAAATATCATTATCGTCTGCTCCAGTTCTATCATCGATGTTCATATTGCACTGCATCAAGGGGAAGAAATATTCCCGTTCTGAATTGGTTCATAATTATCTGGCGCATGCCCACATCGGGCTATTTTGGTCTTAAAGAAATAAATACCCTTGTGTTTTAATATTATAGATAGGAATGTATATGGTTTTAATATAAGCTACTAGATGGCGCCATCTAGTATATTAAAACTATGAAATTATTACCTTCATGATTAAAACCATACATTCCGATATTTAATTTATTTTTCTTAAAAAAAAAAAAAAAAAAGAAAGAAAAGAAAAACATTTTTAATTGCTTAGAAACATGTAGAAATATTTATTTAAAATTAAAGGAGGGTTTTTTGTTTATTGTAGTTGTAAATATATTTATGAAATGGAATTTTTCATGCAGAAATTAATTAATTAAAAAGAAAAAAAAAGCAAGAAAGAGAGAATTATATTTTTTAAATAAATTATTATGGGTTTCAAAGTAGAGATGTTATTTATTTATTTTGACGTGTTTTTCAATAATTGCTATTTGACACATTTTTCATGAATTTTAATTCCATTTTCATGTTTTTTTTTTTTTTTTTTTTTTTTTTTTTTTTAATATACAATGTATTTATTCCCTCTTTCATCTCCTAGCCATTATTGCTTTAAATAATAATTAAAATATTAGTTTGATTATGTTAATATTGTAAATATGTATCATTTTAAAGTCTGAAAAGTAAATATATGAATAAACTCTAACTGTTAATAGCAGGAGACTTGGCGTTGGAATATTAAAACAGGAATAAACTACTACGTCAGAAACGCCAAAGAAAAATACAGAAACGCCAATTTTTCTTTGGCGTTTCTGCCGTAGTAGTTTATTCCTGTTTTAAAACTCTAACTGTATTTTAAAAAGGAATTTTTAATTTTTAGAAAGATATATATATATATATATATATATTTGCGAAAGTGTATGTTTTAAAATAAAAACAAAAGATGGCGCCAAAACTCCATTTGCTGTTTTTTCCCATTCCCGGTGAGGAAGGATACATGAATAGAAATCGCAAATCATTGAGCTACTATAAAATCGATGTTTAAGAATGATTAAAAATTTTTCGCTTTAAAAAATTGTAAATTCATCATTATTATGATAAAATGGAATATCTAAAATTACAAAATACTTCCTTATTTAAAATGTTATCTAAATACTTTTTTGACTAAATATGAAATTTTGAAATCAAAAATATCTTTTTCATAGCAGAAGAGAAAATATATTTAAGTGAATTTGACTTAGTATATATACAATAAATATATAAAAAATGTAATAAAGTATTTTTGCGTTAAAAAAAGGAAACTTTAAATAATTCATTGACTGCATTCACGTTGGTCAATCAACCAACGTGATCAACTCAAGCCTTGCAAGTAAGAACCGCATCACGACGTTTTCGCCGAAGGAAAGCATGCAATTGGCGGAGTAATATAGTTCCATTTTTAAAACAACCTTTATAAAAAAGAAGAGTTTTCCTAAAAAAAAAAAAAACGAAAACGAAAACGTTACTAGATTCAGAAAGATCCCATTAACAACATATATTAATTACAAGAAAATCGTTGGTGCCGTTTTAGAGATATTTTTCATGATTTTAGACCATTTCAAACTTACACCATCCATTTTCCCTTTTTGGCTTTAAATTGAGATTCAGATCTCAAACATACTTCATGTAGAGATGTAAACTTTTCAGGATAGATTAAGACCGAAGATAAAAGACTATTTTTAAAAGATCAGAACAAAATATGGCATATTTGCTGAGATATTGAGTGACGGCTTTTACAAATCTCTTTGATGTCAAACTAGCCGTATATATGAGATGGCAGCGTTCAGTTTGTCCTTCCGCTTGCGTCACTCGAAAAACTGCCGTTTTTCATGATACACACCAAAAGTGAAAGGAAAGAATTTGTCTTTACTTTAAGAAATAATTTGGATATATTTGTAATTGTTAATCAATTAAATTTTTGTTTTGCTTTAAATGATAACAATATAATAAAACTAGTATGCTGTGGCCACTAAAAAACTTACTTCTCTATCATTTTACACTGGTGGACAAAATTAAAGCAACAACCAGTTTTCTAGTTTTCTTCTTTTGCACATAAATTTTAACCAAATAAACATATGAACATAAAATTTGGATGGCCTGTTTGCTATCATATTATTAACCGAATTTCATGTAACTTTAGCATAAGAATAATTTTTAAGCTAATAAATATTCATTTTTCACCTCAAAAGTAAGTTTTGTAAAAAAGGAAAATTTTCAGTAATTTTAGGAAAGAACACTTAATAAAAAGTGGTGTTAAGGATGCATTAGAGATAGGTGAAGATACTGCACACGCATCCATATCTTAGATTACAACCAAATCTTTCTACCAGTATTCACTTTTCTGTTTCTTATTTTTTCTTCTTTTTTTCGCATGTGAATAGCTTTATAAATAATCTGGTGTGTCACTCACACGACTTTCTCTTACCCTGAAATTTAATACTATAAATACAGGTTGGAGATTAAGAGGTAAGATAATGAGTACTGTTATGTAAACCTATGTTAAACAATTCATATTAGGCTTCTGAAGAGTTTTATATGATAATTAGTTCTGTGTGAGGGGGGCTACTGCCCCCCTCAACCCCCCGTTTCATTAATGCACCTACATTTATATAGAATTTAATTCGATTATTAAAAAATATTTCTCTTTTTAAAAAATAATTTATTAAAATTATTATTTAAAAAAATTATCTTTTATGATAAGGCAGACGATTTCCATATTAGAGAAGTAGTTTAACACCAAATATCCAAAAAAAGTCCATTTTATTCTCAATATTAAAAAAAAAAAAAAAAAAAAAAAAAAAAAAGTACGATTTTTTTTTTCTAAGTTTTTTTTTTCGTTAAAAGTAAAAAAAATCGATAACTTTGTTTTAAATTATCGCAGATCGATGGTTCAACCATTCCTTTTAAAGGTATTTTCGAGCTCTTTTGAAAGATACCCATCATGAAAATTTACTCCCTTCGAGGGGGGACTTCCCCCCCAGGGGGGAGGTGAGGCACCTACATACACAAAAAAATTTCCCCAGTTAACTGTCTCTATTACAAAAAATATATATTTGTTTCATTTGGTTTAGTGCAGTCTATAGGTGTTAAACTCTATTTTCCTGCAATTTCCCCCATAGACGTAATGTATTAGAATTCTCTTGATTGTCCCTGTACACGAACCATTTGCTTGATCTTAATGAAAAGCTTACTGTAGCATCCCTATATGATACACATTTAGAATACCAAGTTTGAACTTTCTGCCATAATTTGTTTTTGAGATATGCTGATAACAGACACACACACAGACACACACACACACAGACACACAGACCATTTGCTAAAAACATGATTTTCGTATTCAGGGGACCTCAAAACGTGTAAATATAACAAAATCTCGCGTTCGAAAATTTGAGCCAAAAACAATACTTTCTCTACCTTATGGGTAAGAGAAAGTAAAAATACACATACAAATATGAAAATTGAATAAGATGTTCATTGTAAAACTAGTTATCGACATTTTGATTATTCTGGTGATGCTCATAGGTTACAAATTATTAATTACTAGTATATAATCCCGTCAAAAATGACGGAATGTGAAATCAATGAACGTAGTGAATCAACGAAGGCTTTGCCTTCTTCGTTGGTCACTATATTTAAAGGAAACTCTTTTATATCGCTTTATAAACAAAATAAAATAAAATAAAATAAAATAAAATAAACATGAAATTGCTCAAAAGCTCGCTTCCTGTCCCCGATGCCTTCGGCAGCAACCCACTCATTCGCAGACTCTCGGTGCCTGTGACAATAGCTTACCAGTGGGCTTCCATTTGGGTGCTTATCAGGTGACAGTTTCGAAACGGACAGTATCGAAAAAATTGAAGTAGCAATTGTATATTTAAACCCCAGTTACATATGAACAACACGATACGTGGTGTAGATAATATTTTCTTTCACGTTATTTTCTTCATTTATTTGATTTATTCGATCAACTATAAAATGACAACAATTTCACGATAAATATAATATTACAATATGCTATGATCGGCTACATCTATCGCATGAAACAATTTATTTATTGTGGTTATAATAGTAGTTGGTATATAGAAAAATAAATAATTAAATATGTAAATCTGATCATAGTACAGCTTTAATATAGCTCCCCTTGTCGACTTTTGAATTTTTATCGCCATTTTAGACAAAAATACATAATTTATGTGATTATTCTTTCTCTTTCTTTCTTTCCTTTTTCCTTTCCTTTTCTATCTTTTCTGTTTTTCAATATTTAATAATTTATTTATATTTTTGATGTGCTAACCTGGGTTAAAGTGGCTTTCACAAAAGGAGAGTTCTTGGCGAAAAATGTCCGATCTATTTCAGCATCAAAATTTTAAAATATTACCCAGGATTATCAATGAATTAGCTTTCATGCCAAGCGCGATTCGTCCGTGCCAAAACCGTTTAAACAAAAGTATTTTAAAAAAAAATCTAAAATTGAAGCATATTAAAAAAGATTATGGTTGTTTTTTACTCCATTTTCATAATTTCATATGCATGAGCAAATTTAATCTACATAATATTTCTCTAACGTGGTCCAGTTCCAATTTTTTTTTTTTTTTTTTTTTTTTTTTTTTTTTTAAACGATACGATAGTGACTTAATAAAATACTCGAGGATAAAAAATAATACATAATCAATATTTAAGCACACGAACTCAGTTCAGTGGTCTAATAAAAAATGACGACATTTGTACGATAAGATCATTTTATAGAAGAAATGTATTTTTAAAGGTTGCATTTTTACAATCTTTGCAAGCATCATTTTACATCTAGCAATATTTTAATGATATAATCCCCATATGAACTTTTATCATAAATTGACTGAAAAACGCAATAATAAAAAGTATAATCAAAATAGGTACTAAGTTTTTTTTTCTTTTTTTTTTTTTAATTCAAAATTATGCAAAAATAAATTAATTAATTAATAAGAATGTATCGCCAACATGGTGACAAAAATTTAAAAATCGCCGTGAGGGTCTTATACTAAATCTATTCTGCCTCACGAAGTATGAAAATTAGGTCGTTAAACATGAATTTTATTTTAAAGTCTTTCGAGAATGATATTGGTTTGATTATCATTATCATTTCATCTCACAATATTAATTTGTTTCTAATAATAATTTGGCTTCTGAGGAATTAAAATGGGGTGGGAAATTTGGCTTAAGATTTATGAGTTTCAAATTTTAAAGGTAAATAAGAAAAGAAATAAAGTGCGAAAGTTTCGCACGGGTTTGCTGTTATTTTATAATTTTTTATTTTTCGCGTGAAAGCATATTTCATTTTATGCTAAAATAAATAAATAAATAAATAAGTGACTGGTAAATTGTTTTGGCAACAATTATAAATTTAAATGTCCAAATTTGAAGTTATTGTCAGGTTATTATTTTCATATTATAATTAATTTTAAAAAATCTAATCAAAACTTCGTTACAAATAAGGTACCAAACGAAACAGGCTTTTTTTTTCTGAATTCGTCGGACTAAACATTTTATCGATCGGACAATTAGATTTTTTAAAATTCACTAAAGTAGGGAAATTAGGTCGCAACTTGCTATATAGATGAGTACGAACCGGAATCGTCATCTCACTTGCAAACTATATACAGTCGGCTGCAAAATTATTCGAGCACTAGCCAATAATTCCTATATTAAAAAAGTACACATAAGACTGTTTTGTTAAATAAATCCTTGTCGAATCATGTGCTTAGACTGACTAAGAACATGACTCGATAAGGATTTATTTAACAAAGCAGTATTAAGTGTACTTTTTTTTAGACAGGGATTATTGCTAGTGCTCGAATAATTTTGCAGCCGACTGTATATAAAGATTTTTTTTTTTTTAATGTCAAAGAAAAAATTATAAAAGTAAAAGAAAAGTTAATACAGAAAGAAAAATCGTAATTCAGTTTAACATTTCAAGGCATGTGCATCTTTATTTATCTCTAATTCATCCTTAACACCACTTTTCATTAAGTTTCTTTCCTAAAATTATTGAAATTTTTCATTTTTTCCAAAGCTTACTTTTGAGAGAAAAATGAATATTTATTAGCTTAAAAATTATTCTTATGCTAATAAATTACATAAAATTCGTTTAATAATATGACAACGAACAGGCCATCCAAATTTTATGTTCCTATGTTTATTTGTTTAAAAATTGTGTGCAAAAGCAAAGAACGAGAAAACAGGTTGTTGCTTTAATTTTGTCCACCAGTATATAAAATTGTTTATTAAAACTTCGATTATATGTCTTTTTAATATCATTTTATGCCAAACCGTTGAATATTGTACGATACTATAAAAGAACAAGTCATCTTATTTGTCTTTATTTTCTTTTTATACGAGAAGATTCTCCTAGAAAGGAAGGCTAGTTTTTAACACAGCAAAGAACATAAAAGGGTTTTATATAATCTGAAAAGAAGAAAATATTGCGAGAAATTCTGGTCTTTTAAAATCGTCCTTATTTGTTTAAATAGGAGAACTAACGACCATTAATCGTAGTCCATCATTCTAGGTTGGGAACTGTATGGCAAAAAACACATTTTCAAACGTAACTCTGCTCCAGATTATCTCAGGAAGGCGATATTTTATGTGTCGGTTGGTTATGCGTACCCAACACGCATTATATAGCGATTTTATAAAATTACACCTCCCACGCTGCGGGCGAAGCAAAAAACATGTTTTTAAGCTTAATTCTGCTCTAAATTAACTCAGAATGGCAAGTTTTGGTGTTGGTTAAGTGTAACGCAATATGCACTTTCGTGGGATTTCGCGAAACTTCTATCTTTACCCGCGGGAAGGAAGAAGTAAAAATCTGTTAAGGTGCTGCCGAAAGCATTGTGGACCTGGATTTATCATACTATGCTCAGGGAAATCCCAACGAGGGCAGCGAGTAATTTAATTGAGATTTTTGACTGATTTCTTTTTTTTTTCTTTAAGATATATATTTTTTAAATTAACTAGGGGGCTCTGCCCCCTGCTCGCTCTGCTCCCCAACCCCCGAGGGAGGCTCCCCCCCCCCGACTCACTTACTTATTAACACACGCAGAGCTCTGCCCGCCTATTCGCTGATTTCTTTCACCTAAAAGGAGTATTAATAGTGCATATTATAAGACAAAAGCAGAAAAAATATTTTGGAAATCCTCATATTCAATGTCAAATTGAAATATATAATATTTATATATGTATATGTATATACATATATTTTTTTTTAATAGAAAGAAATTCAAAAAATCTAGACCATTTTGCATTACAGCTTTAGTATATGACCCTTTTTATTTATTTATTTATTTATTTTTTTGCAACCTTAGATCCGGACCGCGGTACCCCAGTCGGTAGAACGCCGAGCTCGTAATTGGAAGATTGCGGGTTCGGTTCTCGAACCGGCTAAAGCCCGTCGTGTACACTATTGGTGGCTGGTGCACGTAAAATATGTCGTGGCTGCAATATCCTCCATGTTCCCATCAAAATTATACCTCTTGGGGCCACCGAAGCGGGGGAGCCATCCCCTTCGTGTAGGACCAAAAATGTGGTTGCATGTCTCCGGAACATCCGTAGGTGTGCGTCCCAGTACGTCGCCAATTTTCCATAGCGCAGTAATGGTGCGACGTCAAACACAATCTACCTAATTTTCTACCTACCTACAACCAGGGATTATATTTTAATTTTCCCGTGTAAGAAAGTTAATTTTCTAAAAGTAGAGAAAAAAAGTTTTTATTTTCAAAATAAAAGTATTTATTTAAGTTTTATTAGTATTTGTTTTAAAGTATTTATTTTCTTTCTTTTTTACATCAATGGTTTCGGACCGTGGTACCCTAGTCGGTAAAGCGCCGAGCACGTAATTGGAAGATTGCCGATTCGATACTTGAGCCGGCCAAAGACCGTCGTGTTCACTAATGGTGGCTGATGCACATAAAATCTGTCGCGGCCGCAAAGTCCTCCATGTTCAAATCCATACTATACCTCTGGGGATCATTAAAGCGGGAGGATCATCCCCTCCATGAAGGATCAAAATTGTAATGACATGTCTCCGGAACATCTCTAGGGGTGCGTCAAAGGCAGTCGCCAATTACCCATAGCGTAGTACTGGTGCGACGTTAAATCCAACCTACCTGCCTACCCTCCTACCTACCTACATACATACAACCATGTATCATATTTTAATTTTCATGACCGAAGAACAACGTCACTGGGAGAAACTTTTTTTCAAAATGGCGAATAGAGTACCTTCATAAACTTGTCGTTTTTAGTTGATGACTTCTTTAATTAAAATGATAGAAATTTCTAAGCAGCTGAAATGTCTTCCTTGGAGTATTCGGAACACATTGATACATCTCATGACACGAAGGACCCTGCCCTCTACTAGAAGATGTTGTCGTAGAAAAAAAAAAATTGACGCCAGTGACAATAACTTTTTTTAAATATATACAGATAATAATATGAAATTTTGAGAATTCATTTAAATATAGTTACCAGCAAATTGTGTCCGAAATCTTTTAGTATAGATATATTGTGTCCCAAAATTAACGCAAGATTTGAGTTTGCCACCATTCGTGCAGTAAAGTGTTGGCAACCCCATTAAAAAACCATTTGACAGCTGACAGTTTAGGGTTAGTAAAAATGGAGCATGTTAGACGGTGCCATATGCCATACAGCCCGTGAAACAATTAAATTAATACATGAGATATTTCCTGGCCGTGTACTCTCTCGTTTTGGTGATAAGAATTGGCACCCTAGATCGTGTGATTTAACACCACTGGATTTCTTTTTATAGAGTTATTTGAAGTCAAAGGTCTATGCCAACAAGCTCACAAGCACAAGTGCATTGAAGGAGAAAATTCAACGCTGTATTAATAAAATTCAGCTACATTTATGCAAAATGGCCATGGAAAATGTCGACAAAAGAGTGCGTATGTGCCTGCAAAACCGTAGAGGCATTTTCCCTATGTATTATTCCATACATAACCCTATCCCGTGTACTTTACGATTCAATTAAAAAAAAAAAAAAAAAAACGTGTTTTTTATTTAATTCAAATCTTGCGTTAATTTTGGGACACCCTATACAATTCCATTAAACATACTATCGCCACTTCGCCTTCTGCGCGCGTGTACAGACGTACTTCCACTCATGCACGCTATTAGAAATTATAGCATGCCACTCAAAAATCTTAACAAATGTTTCCCTTAGTGTGCCTACTCAGATACTAACAAAGGGTAAGTAAACAAGCGCAAGATTTCTTTTTCAGCAAAGAACAAAAATGTTTCTCTCTTCCTGTCAGGTTTTTTTTTTTTTTTTTTTTTTTTAAATCAGGTGTTTTGCAAAATAAATAAATAAATAAATAAAAATGAAATGAAATGAAATGAAAAACCTAAGCAAGTGTTTTATTTTAGAAGTGAGAGCTTCCCCACCCCCACAAGAAAAAGTGAGCCCCCATATTTTTAACATAATTCCACACGAGATTTATTTGTTTATTTATTTAATTATTATATTATTTTGCAAATAATTTTTCTAGCAACCCAGCTACTGAAAGTACATATTTTTGGAAATTTTATTTCTGCTTTATATAAACTTTATATGGTATCTGAGACAAGTTATTATTATAGTTTATTTAAAACTGTAAAATTATATTTATTATCATATTATTACAAAAGAAATCTTGGAGGAATGCTTAAACCATTTTTTACGTACGTACGGCGATACAAACAAATATAAGATTAAGAACGAATACTTGTAAATTTTATTTTTTACAGGATATCTGAATATTGCATAACGAGTATGAAAATTGTGAGGAATGTCTCCAGACCATCCTAGAAATGAATCCCAGATAATCCATTTCCAATAGCCTATTGCGTAGATTTATTGTGATATAAAACGATAAAACCTACTCAATCTCAACCTCTGAATATTGTATACACTACACATATGAGAAATTGGAGATTCACTCCTTTTATACAGACTATTTGAAATGTGCTGTCATTTCATGAACGCAATATTTAAACACTTTACATACCGCATTTAAAAATAATCGTATTTGTTTGAGTTAATAAATCAAGCCAGACTTGTATTTTGATAAATTTATAAAAGAGCATTTCTTAATACTTAAGATAAAAAAATAAATTCATTGTATCATCGAAATAATTTTTATTTTAAATAGATATTTTAATGAGCGAAATTTTATATTTTAAAATGTAAACGAAATTATTTAATTTCAAATTAATTATTTTTTACCTAATTTATTGTTTAAACATACTCTCATCTTAGAAACACCGTCATTTAATTCGTGGAAAGATTTTAATAAAGAAAAAGCATTGGATGATAACTGTGACATTATTTTAACCATATAATGAGACGCTTGGCGTTCATTTCATAGAACTAGTTCAACTCTGCTCGTTTTTTACGCAACTTCCTTTACAATAAATCTCTTATTCGGCAATTAAAAGAATCAAGTTGCAAGATTTTTTTTCAGCTCTAAAATATTTTATGAAACAAGATCGTGTACAAATATGGCAAGCCAAATAGCACTGACGCCAAAAGAATTTTTCATCTTATTAACTTACATACATTTTTGCGAATCTGGTTATTAATATGTGATTCTATATTACGCATTAGCAAGAATAAGAACAAAAATTTAAATAGTTGACAAATATTATGTTTTCTAGATGCTATTCATCACAACATTTGCAGTGGAAATATTGTTAAGGGAAAACATATTTTTTAATAATCAGAAAGGAAAGAATTTAACCATGACTTTTTTTTAAGAATATAAATAACACACTCAAGGCACTAGAAAATTTCATACTATCAGTAACGCTATTTTTATTGAAAACCTTTTTGCAGGAAAACATATTTATTTGCGAATCAAAATGAAAGAATTTAACTGTGACGTTAAGCACTTTGCGTCATTCATTTTTGCGTCACTCATATCTTTAAAAAATGTAATTTAAAACTAAACAAATTATGAACATATCTACAAAACAAAATAATTTTCAGCTAAATAGCTTTTCGTTAGTATAAAATTGCATCCTAGAATTGAATGGTTCACTGAATTGTGTAATAGCATTTGATTTTTAAATATTTTTGTCTTCTTGTATTTTAAAATTCGAATTTTCTTTTCCAACTATTAAAAATGCTTTTAATATAAATGAAAAATGTCAATATTTATTGAAAGCAAATAATATATATATATATATATATATATATATATATATATATATTGTAGTTATTTTTTTTTCCCTTTAACGTCTGTGCGCATTTAACATCAATTATGTTCATGTATATCTATAACATTGAGTTTTCAGTTATTTTATTTTATTTATATTTTAATACATATATTTTAATTTATATTTTTCAATATTACTTTTATGTGAAAATTTTCATTTATCTTGTATAATCTCGTCCTAAAATACCTTTATTATTACTAGTATCGCCCAGTGGATCAAAATCGACCACGTTTTTGCGACGCAAAGCAAAGCAAAGTAATTTGCCTTCACGTAAACGGAAATAAATTGCAACACAGCAGCGCCACTTGTCAGCCGATATGCATCCAAATTAAAACAGCATAGTTTCATATAATGTCTATATCATTTATCATGTTTGGTGTGTCTGTAGACTACAGAAGTTGAGATATAGCCTAGATTTAAATGGGGCGAATCACAGCATAGCAGCACCACCTATTGGGTGATATATTCCAACCGCTAATCAGCACAAATTTAAATCAAGGTATAGTCAGTTATCAGACGTATTTAAATTTCGCCAATTGTTTCATGAGATATTGCAGAATTTCCCTAACACAAAATACACGCACACGCAAATAGTCATTTTCAAAAAAAAAAAAGCTAATCATGTTCAGGACATCTCAAAACGTGTAAATTAATCGAAAACCGAAGTCAGAAATATTCACGAATCCATTACTTTCTTCTCTATCACTTTATGTGACAGCGCCACCTACCGATTAACATAACAAAAATTTAATCAATATAATCATTATTCAATCGTGTTCAAGAAATCTCAAAGCATGTAAATTGATCGAAAACCAGAAACTGAAATATTTTCCGAATCTTATACTTTCTTCATATATATGCAGAAGATATACACTATCTACCAATAAGTATTTGGACACTTTCGAATTTAGACGTTTTGTCAAATATCTAAAAAAGTTCTTTAGGTATTATCTTGAAACTTTGTTAGTGTAAAGAACATGTTATACCTCATATATTTCTGCAAAAGCTCTGTCCTAAAGAGGAAAAGGAGACCAGTAAACAATTAAACAAAAATAAAAATGTTTTGGATCAACCTGTAAAAAGTAATGCTTTAAATGCGTTTTGGCTGTTGCATGTGACTATGAGGAATTTTTTCATTATCTGCACAGAATGCAAAAATGTTAAATATTTTACGAAATAGGAGCATTTTTACTACATATTTTTTAACTACTTTTTATACTAGCTTTTAAAAAATTTCATTTGCGTAATTTAATAGCCAAAAGTTTTGAGCAACTTATATCAAAACCACAAACAAATATCGTGTAAATTAAAAAAGTCACGAGAGATAGAGTGAACAGAATTTCAGTTCTTCTGCAAAAAAAAAAAAAGAAAATAAGAAAGGAAAAACAAAATATGTTAGGGGGTTTTATCAATATTTATTTACAATCAGCGAAAACACTGTATTATCATTGAGCATTGATAGAATCAAAATAAAAATGTGAGTAAAACCCCTTATAGTTTAGCTTTTATTTGAGAGAACTGAAATTCTGCTCCTTCTATCTCTCTTGAATTTATACAATATTCATTTGGGGTTTTCCTATAAGTTGCTTAATACTTTTGGCTAAATTGCGCAAATGAATTTTTTTAAAGCTAGCATATGCGTTGTTAAAAATTATTTAGTAAACATGCTTATATTTTATAAGATATTTATTTAAATTTTTGATTCTGATTGCAGTATGTTGTGCCTAACGTAGTATGCCAAATTTTCAAAAAATATCTTTGCACTGGGTCTAATACGCTACGTGTTACAGTTTGGAAAGTGATTTTTTTAATTTTTCCAATTAAAAAAAAAAAAAAAAAAAAAAAAAAAAAAAGTTTATATCTCCATGAATACATATGGCAGCTTTATAAAAATTTATAGGGGAGAGTGGGGTTGAATGGGACGCAGGATGAATGGGACAGTAGCAATATTTTTGTTTTGCAAGCACTAGAAACTTGACAATTTTTCTGATATATGGCAGTACTGAGGTCATTCATCAAGTGTAGTTTCAGAAGTGAGCTGTGTCTATTGAAGAGCAGAAAAAAATTAAAGTATCTTCTTCTGCTGCCAGAGTAAGTTTTTACTGATTCAATTAGATAGTAGTTAAAAATTAACTATTTGCTTAAAGTTAATATAACTAATATATGCTGAAAAGGCATAATTTTTTACTGTTTTATGATATTCAAGAACAATATTGACAATTAAAATCCGAATAAACTACTACGTCAGAAACGCCAAAGAAAAATATTTGAGATGCATACAGCTGTTTCGGTAGCCTTAAGCGTACCGTCTTCAGTGCAAAAAGAATTCTGAATCTGTAGAAGTGCTCGTATATATAGGAGAGGGACCGAATTTAGTTCAACCAATAGGATTACGGAAAAGGAGGGGAGTGTTTCCAATAGGAATTAGGAATGTGTAGCTGTATAAACAGTAGAAAAATTAAGAAAATGTTCACTGAAAGTAAAATTTCCAACAATCAGACAAATGGGGAACAGCGAAATCACAATTTGCAAGGCTTTTAAAATTTTTATAAATATGAAAAGATTCAAAGATATCGAGTTCATGAATGGATTTAGGTCTGCAAATTATTTTTGCTGAATTAAATTTAAAATTATGATTTTCCTCCCCGCAATGTTTAGAAATAGCCGATTTATTGGTTTCTTGTATGCGGACGTAATTCATATGTTCTTTTAGACGAAATTTACGACTGCGTTTAGTTTGGCCAACATATGATAAACTACACTGACAGGAAATACTATAAATGTCCCAAGAATTATGCATATCAACGGGATCTTTTAACTGAGAAAAGTTGAGTTTATTGGAAGGCGAAAATATTATTTTAAAATCATAATGTTTGAGAATTTTAGCTATGGTTTGACTGGTTTTAGGAAAATAGGGTAGAACAATACTGATATTAGTAGAGACTGATTTAACAGACGAAATACGAGGAAGTTGTAATTTTTGAATAGCTTTGTCTATAATGGAAGGGTCATAACCTCTGTCAATTGCAATGACTTTCAGGTATTTAATTTCAGATTTTAATAAAATAGGATTTGAACAAATATTAAGGGCACGGTTTACAAAAGTATAGTAAAACAGCCATTTTTTGGTTAGGTGGGTGACATGAACGCGCATGGGGAGGGAGAGAGACTGAAAAATTTTTACGATAGACGGTGGTTGAAAATCCATTTACAGTGCGAGAGACGAGGGTATCAAATGGAAGGGAGCCATTATTTCCTATTTCATATGTAAACTGGATATTACTGTCAATTGAATTTAAAGTTTCTAAGACATGGTCAATATTGTGACGAGATATGTCAATAAGCGTGAAGATGTCGTCAACGTAACGAGTCCAAAAAGGAAAAGATATTTTTTAAAGAAGCTTGCATTCGAAATAGTGCATGTAAATATCTGCGAGAATTGGGGAGAGAGGGGAACCCATGGCAAAACCTTCAGACTGACGATAGAATTTATTTTGGAAAGAAAAAAAAAGAAAATTTTTTTATTCATGAATTCATCAACCGTGAATATTTATTTAAATCAAATTGGAGTGTACAGGTTGATATTTTTTATGTATTACCAACTATGTGAAAAATACCAGAGCCGGGACTCGAACCCGGGCCCTCCGCTTAGTGAGAAATGCCTAGCTGGTTGGCGGCCAGGGTGGCTCAGTGGTAGAGCATCCGTGCGTTAAGCGGAGGGCCTGGGTTCGATTCCCGGCTCTGGTATTTTTCACATAGTTGGTAATAAATAAAAAATATCAACCTGTACACTCCAATTTGATTTAAATTAAAGAAAAAAAAAGGTTTGTGATAAACATATAGGTAAGAGAAATTAATTCTTGTATTTCAAAAGATGTAAAATGAAACACTTTTAATCTATTTTCGAGACAGCAGAGGGTGCCACTTATTGGAACATCAGTAAAAAGAGATTTTACAGCAAAAGAAACCATAGTGAGATTAGTGTGAGGGCAGTTTTGAATATTTTTTGCAAATTTTATGGAATTCTTAACAGTATAACAATTAAAAGCAAGAAGGGGAGCAAAAATTGTAGCGAGAAATTTAGCTAAATTATAGGAAGCAGTACCGATATTAAAGACTATGGGACGAAATGGAATATTGGGTTTGTGAACTTTTGGTAAAGCATAAAATCTAGCACAATTAGCAATAGAAGGGATAAGATGCGATTTAGTCGAGTTTAATAACAAGGGGCAAGATTTTATAGCAGATTAAACTTTATTTAATTTTTGAGGAGAGGGGTCGCGGGACAGAGGAATATATGGGCCATCATTAATTAGTTCGGTAACACTTTCGATGTATTGTTTTTTATCCAAAATAACAATCTGACTACCTTTATCAGCTTTAGTAATGATGATATTTTCATTAGATTTTAATTCCTTCAAGGCGTTTTTTTCTGCAGGGCTGAGATTTGATTTAAAATTTTTAGAGTTGAAATTGGCATTATTAAGGAGTAAATGACGAAGATTTTCTTTCTGTTGGTCAGTCAGTGGAGAATTTTTGAAAGCTTTTTCAACCGGTGCCATTAACTGAGGAAAAGAAGGAGGTATAGAAATGGCAAAATTTTAATTGAGTTTGAGAACAGAATATTGACTATTTGAAATTTCAGCATTGGAAAGAATAACGATTGTATTTTTATTGACAACAGGAAAGTCGTTCGAGTGAATAAAACTCTGTGAATTACGAAGCCGGGTGAATTTATCATGTAATTTAATTGAGTGATTACGAGAGCGGTTGTCACAATGAATCCAGGAATTGCGATCTATCAACATAAAATTAGGACGTTCAAAAGCTAACTTTAAGTGGGGAAAGAATAAATCTTTTTCAATTTTGGAGATGTTGGCACGAGTTTCCTTAATGACTGCACGGAGAGTATTAAAATGAGACCTGAGTACTGCTTTGTTTACAAAACTGGAACCAGAAATATTGCATTTCAGTTGAATGAATTTAGGGTTGATGCGGTGTCTCTTGCATTGTAAAAGGAATTTCAGACGGTTGAGGGCACGAAACTTTTTAGTACGTAAACGGTAGAAACGATAAACTAATTTGCACATTATGAAATGAAGAAAATGGCTCAAAATATTACTGACCTAATCTCTCCCTCATATGAGGCTTCTCAGACGAAGTTGCTCAGTAACAATATGAGCTGAAGACCAATAACACAACTAAGCCCGTATAAGCTTAACAGATAATAACAGGAGACTTGGCGTTGGAATATTAAAACCCGAATAAACTACTACGTCAGAAACGCCAAAGAAAAATATTTGAGATGCATACAGCTGTTTCGGTAGCCTTAAGCGAACCGCCTTCAGTGCAAAAAGAATCCTGAATCTGGAGAAGTGCTCGTATGTATAGGAGAGGGACCGAATTTAGTTCAACCAATAGGATTACGGAAAAGGTGGGGAGTGTGGCCAATAGGAATTTAGTAATGTGTAGCTGTGTAAACAGTAGAAAAATTAAGAAAATGTGGACTGAATGTAAAATTTCCAACAATCAGACAAATAGGGAACAGCGAAATCACAATTTGCAAAGCTTTTAAAATTTTTATAAATATGAAAAGCTTCAAAGAAATAAAGTTCATTAATGGATTTAGGTCTGCAAATTATTTTAGCTGAATTAAATTTAAAATTATGATTTTCCTCCCAGCAATGTTTAGAAATAGCCGATTTTATGGTTTCTTGTTTGCGGACGTAATTCATATGTTCTTTTAGGCGAAATTTAAAACTGTGTTAAGTTTGGCCAATATATGATAAACCACACTGACAGGAAATACTTTAAATGCCCCAAGAATTATGCATATCAATGGGATCTTTTAACTGAGAAAAGTTGAGTTTAAATGAAGGCGAAAATATTATTTTAAAATCATAATGTTTGAGAATTTTAGCTATGGTTTGACTGGTTTTAGGAAAATAGGGTAGAACATTACTGATATTAGAAGAGACTGATTTAGTAGACGAAATACGAGGGAATTGTAATTTTTGGATAGCTTTGTCTATAATGGAAGGGTCATAACCTCTGTCAATTGCAATGGCTTTCAGGTATTTGATTTATTTGTTAAGCTTTTACGGGCTTAGTTGTGATATTGGTCTTCTGCTCATATTGTTACTGAGCAACCTTGTCTGAGAAGCCTCATATGAGGGGGAGATAAGGTCAGTAATATTTTGAGCCATTTTCTTCATTTCAAAATGTGCAAATTAGTTAATTGGTTCTACCGTTTACGTACTAAAAAGTTTCGTGCCCTCAACCGTTTGAAGTTCCTTTTACAATGCAAGAAACACCTCATCATCCCTAAATTGATTCAACTGAAATGCAATATTTCTGGTTCCAGTTTTGTAAAGAAAGCAGTACTCAGGTCTCATTTTAATACTCTCCATGCAGTTATTAAGGAAACTCGTATCAACATCTCCAAAATTGAAAAAGATTTATTCTTTCTCCACTTAAAGTTAGGTTTTGAACGTCCTAATTTTATGTTTTCGATCGCAATTCCTGGATTCATTGTAACAACCGCTCTCGTAAACACTCAATTAAATTACATGATAAATTCACCCGGCTTCGTAATTCACAGAGTCCTATTCATTCGTACGACTTTCCTGTTGTCAATAAAAATGCAATCGTTAATCTTTCCAATGCTGAAATTTTCAATAGTCAATATTCTGTTCTCAAACTCAATTCAAATTTTGCCCTTTCTAAACCTCCTTCTTTTCCTCAGTTAATTGAGCAACGGTTGAAACATCTTTCAAAAGTTCTCGATTGACTGACCAACAGAAAGAAAATCTTCGTCATTTAATCCTTAATAATGCCATTTTCAACTCTAAAAATTTTAAATCAAATCTCAGCCCTGCAGAAAAAAAAGCCTTGAAGGAATTAAAATCTAATGAAAATATCATCATTACTAAAGCTGATAAAGGTGGTCAGATTGTTATTTTGGATAAAAAACAATACATCGAACGTGATACCGAACTAATTAATGATGGCCCATATATATTCCATTGTCCTGTGACCCCTCCTTTCAAGAATTAAATAAAATTAAATCTGCTATAAAATCTTGCCCCTTGTTATTAAACTCGACTAAATCGCATCTTATCCCTTCTATTGCTAATTGTGCCAGATTTTATGCTTTACCAAAAGTTCACAAACCCAATATTCCATTTCGTCCCATAGTCTCTAATATCAGTACTGCTTCCTATAATTTAGCTAAATTTCTCACCACAATTTTTGCTCCCCTTCTTGTTGCTAATTGTTATACTGTTAAGAATTCCATGAAATTTGCAAAAAATATTCAAAACTTCCCTCACACTAATCTCACTATGGTTTCTTTTGATGTAAAATCTCTTTCCACTAATGTTCCAATAAGTGGCACCCTCTGCTGTCTCGAAAATAGATTAAAAGTGTTTCATTTTACATCTTTTGAAATACAAGAATTAATTTCTCTTACCCGCATTTGTTTATCACAAACCACTTCTTCTTTATAAAATAAATTTTATCGTCCGTCTGAAGGTTTAGCCATGGGTTCCCCTTTCTCCCCAGTTCTCGCAGATATATTTACATGCACTATTTCGAAAGCAAGCTTTTTGAGAAAATATCTTTTCCTTTTCGGACCCGTTACGCTGACGACATCTTCACGCTTATTGACATATCTCGTCACAATATTGACCATGTATTAGAAACTTTAAATTCAGTTGACAGTAATATCCAGTTTACATATGAAATAGAAAATAATGGCTCCTTCCATTTCTTGATACCCTCGTCTCTCTCGCACTGTAAATGGATTTTCAACCACCGTCTATCGTAAAAATTTTTCAGTCTCTCTCCCTCCCCATGCGCGTTCATGTCACTCACCTAACCAAAAATGGCTGCTTTCTATACTTTTGTAAACCGTGCCCTTAATATTTGTTCAAATCCTATTTTATTAAAATCTGAAATTAAATACCTGAAAGTCATTGCAATTGACAGAGGTTATGACCCTTCCATTATAGACAAAGCTATTCAAAAATTACAACTTCCTCGTATTTCGTCTGTTAAATCAGTCTCTACTAATATCAGTATTGTTCTACCCTATTTTCCTAAAACCAGTCAAACCATAGCTAAAATTCTCAAACATTATGATTTTAAAATAATATTTTCGCCTTCCAATAAACTCAACTTTTCTCAGTTAAAAGATCCCGTTGATATGCATAATTCTTGGGACATTTATAGTATTTCCTGTCAGTGTAGTTTATCATATGTTGGCCAAACTAAACGCAGTCGTAAATTTCGTCTAAAAGAACATATGAATTACGTCCGCATACAAGAAACCAATAAATCGGCTATTTCTAAACATTGCGGGGAGGAAAATCATAATTTTAAATTTAATTCAGCAAAAATAATTTGCAGACCTAAATCCATTCATGAACTCGATATCTTTGAATCTTTTCATATTTATAAAAATTTTAAAAGCCTTGCAAATTGTGATTTCGCTGTTCCCCATTTGTCTGATTGTTGGAAATTTTACTTTCAGTGAACATTTTCTTAATTTTTCTACTGTTTATACAGCTACACATTCCTAATTCCTATTGGAAACACTCCCCTCCTTTTCCGTAATCCTATTGGTTGAACTAAATTCGGTCCCTCTCCTATATATACGAGCACTTCTCCAGATTCAGAATTCTTTTTGCACTGAAGACGGTACGCTTAAGGCTACCGAAACAGCTGTATGCATCTCAAATATGTTTCTTTGGCGTTTCTGACGTAGTAGTTTGTTCGGGTTTTAATATTCCGACGCTAAGTCTCCTGTTATTATTAATATTGACAATTGTTCCTTAGGCCTATTTCATGTTTTATATGATCATGTGGTGGTGGGGATGAATGGGATATTCCCCTATATGTGCTAATTTAAAATTGTACACAAGAATTATATTAAAACAAATCATAGATTTTCAATATTTTTGTAACCTGTAGCTCCATTGTTATAACATGGAATTATAAAAGTAGCATGGATTTAGAGAAAAATAGATTGAAATTAATTGTTCTGATTTTTGTTTATAATAATTATGATTAAAAAAGTTATAAGTTAGAATATTCAATGCAACTTCAATCAATAATTAAAATAAATAAAATAAATAAACTAATAATAATTTGATTAAAATCGCAATTTCAATCAAGGTAATTAAATAAATCCTGGTGATTTTTAAATTAATACAGAATAGAATGCTTATTTTTCCCGATCATTCGGAAACAAAAATTTATATGGATAATTTGTACTCTATTATAGTGATTTATATCTTTCTAGTGTCTTATTTACTTATTTATTTTTAGATTAGATCTTTTTAGTTTAAATTACCAAAGCGTAGAACACTAGGAACTGTGCGAACCAAAGGACTTTTGCCTTTTGGTGTTAATTTGAGTCAATACATCAGTTTATGTTAATGTCAGTAACTTCATAGTGTGTAATAAAATCACATAAACCGATTTAACTTTAAAATTTTATTTGCTGTCCATTTTGTTTTCTATTCTTTGTTAACTCCAGTCCTGTCCCATTCATTCCCGTAGGTGGGGATGAATGGGACAATGCACATGCATCTAAAAAAATTATTACTAATTAAAAATGATAACTTTTTATTAAAGTTAGTATGTTTATATGTAACTGATTACTGAAGTGTACTTATGAGCAATGTTATGTAATTCTGAATTAAATATGGTGGATGTTATTAATAAGAACATGAAAAATGTCCCATTCATCCGCACTCTCTCCTACAGATAATGAAAAAAATTCTCTTAATCACATGCTACAGTGAAAACGCATTTAAAGTACTACTTACTACTGGGTGATCCCAGTGGCGGATCCAGAACATGACTTTTTGGGGGGGGGGGGACTAAGATTTTTCAAAGTGTTATTCTAGACCAATAAAAAATTCACAATTGCAATATTTAGTTGTGAATGTCAGTTTTTTTTTTTTTTTTTTTTTTTTTTTTTGGGGGGGGGGGGGCTTCAGCCCCCTAGCCCCCCCCCCCCTTAAATCCGCCACTGGGTGATCCAAAAGATTTTGATATCTGTTTAACCTTTTACTGGTCCCTTTTTACTCTTCAGAACACAACTTTTGGTGAAACATATGAAGTATAGCCTGTTCGTTATTCTGTCAAAGTTTCAAGATGATTTCAAAAGAACTTTTCTAGATATTTGACAAAACATTTGAATTCAAAAGTGCTCAAATACCTATTGGTAAATAATGTAGTAATAAATCAATTTCAGTTAGTTAGTCAATTTCATT
>OZ005651.1:12918049-13038049 GCA_963930645.1 Salticus scenicus | reverse complement strand
GAAACAGTGACAAATTGTTTTCCAGAAAAACAAAAACAGAAAACCCTCCAGAAAAACAAAAACATACCATGAACCTAAAAAGTAATAAAACCAAAACCTAAACTCACAAGAAAAAATCACCCTGAAATGAAAGAGAGGCAATTTAGACACAATCCATCCTGATGTATTGAAACACCAACCAGAAAAAATAAAATAAAATAAAAACACGAGCCACAAAAACTGAATTCGAAACACGAGTAAAACAAAGAGCTTAACAGGCGAAAATGGCATTTTCGAAGTTGAGTTGTATCATTCCTTGATAACTTATTTAATAACCAATTTTCAACCAATTAATTTTTATCTAATCTTAGATTTAATTTTTTATTTATTTATTTATTTTGTTGTTGTGTTTTGAGAATCCTATTTTCCGAATTCATACAGGCATTTTGCAAATAATCCATGAAAGATTTAGACTTTTAGTCTTAATCGTTCAATAATTTTATCTTTTCTAATTCAAGCATTAAATTTTGGAATAAAATTAAATGCAGCAATCCTTCCTTCTTTTTTTTTTTTTTTTTTTTTTTTTTTTGAGTTTAATTCAACATCCCACCCAACCATCCAACCAACAACGCCACCCAACCTCCTTAACCAAACATCTGCCCACCCATCTTCCACATTTTTTATTGTCTTTTTTTATTTTTTAAACTATTTTTAACACATAAGAGTGTTGTGTGTGTGTGTGTGTGTGTGTGTTTGACAGATACAATTACCGATATACCAGTGAATAAACAAAAATTTTTCGGAAACCCATATTTAAGGTTTCCTTAATAAGTTTATTGATGTTTTTATTTTTATATTTATCAGAACATAAATTATTAATTCGATATGAGTGATTAAAAATGATATTTTATAAAATAGAGAGATGCATGCATGATTTAAAATGAGTAAACAAATTTACTTTAAAGTTAAAATCTTGTCTTTTGTTATAAATATCAATATGAATTTTATTATCATAGAAATAAATTTTAAGATCGAGAAAGTTTATGATTTTATCTTTATGCATAGTCTTATTCAATTTTAAATTTGAAGGATAGTTTAAAGTAATTAAATCAGATGACTTATTATTAATTAATAAAATGATGACATCATCAATGTATCGGTATAGTAACAGATTATCAAAAGTAAATTTCTACTCATAATAATATAGATAAAGATCAGCCAATAAACTCGAGCTGCATCCCCCTTGCGGGATTCCCACTGTTTGTAAAGAAATGTGGTTATTGCGTAAAATATAGTTATCATAGATGATGAAATTAAGAGTTTTAAATTTTTCAACATCAAAGTTATTAGGTAATTTAATCTGATCTTTGTATTTAATGAATAGATTATTGATAATTTGATAAAGGTCAGATAAATAATATTATTAAACAGATCCTGAAAATCATGTGATAATATTTTCTACATTATCAAGTTGTCTGATATGGTTAATGAGTTGGTAACTATTTTTAAGGTAGCGAAAGTTTTGATCTTTACAAATGATGTTAGAAACCTGTATCAGAATATCAAGAATTGGCATTATTGTTTTATGTGTTACAACTAACAGTAACCGTTCTGAATTTAATAGGAGATTTATGGAACTTGGGTATTAGTACAATATAAGGATATTTGAAATTATTAAAAAGAAGCTTTAATAATTTATAATAGCTGTGAATTTTTCTATTGTTAATGATAACATTATTTTGAGTCTATGAAAATGTACAATTATTAGATATTGAGCTGTTTAGAAGAGATTTGTAATACTGTTTACAAATAATAGCATAGTTATTACGTGATTTATCGACATAAGTTATGACAAAATATTTTGTAATTCTTTTATTGTTGTGAATAAGTCATGTTTGTTAAATTGTATTATATTACAGTATTTATGCTGTAATTGTTTAGTTAATTTTAATAAAATTAAACATTTCCATTGACTAAAAAATGCTAAATGTTTATTGTATTTAATGTAAATTTTATAAATGAACAATTCCAGATCATATGTAAATTGTTTGATAATTTGAGAAAGATTGGTTTTAGAAGGAAGACGAAATTTAGTTCCATATTCCATAAATTTTCGTAGTTTGCAATCATTAATTATTTGCAGGTTACCAGTAATTACATGACCATGTGCTCTGTCAACATATTTTTCAAATGACGGATCGCTGCATTAACATAATGACAAATCATGACTATTAGCCGTTTACTTTGAAACATAGTTTGAAGATTTTTCTACCAAGAGGTATAGGGTACTTAAAGGTTCATGAGATATGTATGTCATTGAGCGGGAAGAGGCAATCTTTATCTTAGAAGTGATGTTAATGTTATTAAAAACCTGGTTTGAAAAATTGTCAATAATTTGAGAATTTGTATGTTGATTTTGAACATGATAATATAAGAAAAAATATCAGAAAAATGGTGATTGAGAGATTGACTAAGAAACACTTTTAAATACTTAATTAAATTCTTTTTTTTTTTTTTTTTTTTTTTTTTTTTTACAGCAAAAATGAATTTCGTACATTAACCATACTTGACAAGATATTGAGACTGCACCTCTAAAACATACTTGAGCATTGCTTTTTGAGAAATTATATATTCAGTAGATTTTGGTCCACGTTTGTTTCTAGTAGTTTTATGATAAATTTTATGGTTAACTGTTCATAAATAGTTGTATAACCATGTATTGGATTAGTATTTGAATAAACTTTGACAATTTTGTAATAATGCTCGGTGTTAAGTCCATAAGGGTAAATAGTATTAAAATATTGCATATATTTGGATTCAAGAAAAAGACGCTCATGTTTATTTTTGTGAATTTTAAGAATTTCTATGGTGCAGGAGTTAAAATTACGGTAATGAAAGTGTTGTAATTCATTGGTGGATTTTGAGTGAGGTGCATGAGAAGAGAATTTTTTGGAATCTGAACGATGTTGATCAATTCTAAGATGAAGTGGAGTGGATGTTTCAACAGTATACTTCATGTTGCAGCGACCACAGGTAATTTTATAAACCACATTGAATGCCTGACAAAATAGGATTAAAGAATTATTATCATGAATTTGGGATTTTAAAGCATTTGGACAAGTTTTGCAACGGGGAGAAACACAAATTCTAAATTTAGCAAATGGAGTAGGAGAAGATAGGTATATATATATTGTTACAAAATTGTAAATAATTGTGTTTATTTTTGTGCAAATTCTCTCAAAGAGGCTTAGTAAGTTGATAAAGTGCTAATTTTGTGCATTTCTAGTCGTTTTAGCGTTGAAATAGACTTAATTTCCCTTAAAAACGCATTAAAAAGCCCCAATAAGGCAGGTAATGGATTTGGCGCCAAATTTGGCGACTTTTTCCGACCTTGGCGATTTTTTTGGCGACCTTAGCGAGAAAATTCTTATTAGGGATATACCAAATATGGAAGCTGTAAGTTGATTGGTTGACCACTTTCTAGAGTTTTCTCGAAAAATCTGGGTTCCATGGAACAGTATATAAGAAGCGCTTTCTCGCCAAGGCAGTTCAGTTCAGTCTGAGATCAGCTTCTGTCAAAATTGCATTGCTTTGAGAGCCTCTTTGAAAGAGACGTGCTTCAAGTGTTATTGCTATACAGTTCGTACTGTGGATTTGCTATTGACAGCTGTTGTTTAAGCTGTGATTACTGCTTGAATTGAAGCTGATACTTGGTTTATTGACCTGTATTTCTCTGGAACTTTCTGTGAATAAATTACTGAATATTTGTAAGTTTGGCCTTTCATTCTCGGACAACTCACGAACCCCCAAGTACGCAACATTTCTGGTGTCACAAGTGGGATTGTCTGTGAATGGTGATAACGAGAGCTATGGAGCAAGAAATGAAGAAATTTCTAGAAGGTCTCACTGCTCAGATGAATGAGTTAAGCTCTGGATTGATAGAGAAAATGGAAACAGGACAGGAAAAGATGGAAGCATCGCAAAGAGAGATGAAAGATAGCCTGAGTCAAGAGATGAAAGAAATGAAGCAGCACAAGAGAAAATGGAAACATCGCAAAGAGAAATGAAAAACGGCTTGACATAAGAAATGAAGGAAATGAAAGATACTATGGGTGAAGTTCAGGAAGAAATTAAATCTAATCAAGATGAGATGAAGAGAGAGCTTTCAACGGTGAAAGAATCAATCGAGGGTAAATTAACGGTGATGGAAAATAGAATGGATGGAATAGAAGAGAAAGTTATAAAGATAGAAGAAAATTCTGAAGAGAAAAATTTGAAAATAGAAGAAAGTTTTGAAGAGAAAGCTATGAAGATAGAAGAAAATGTTATGAAGGTTGAAGAGAGTGTTACGAGGATAGAACAGAGTTTCGGGGAGAAAGTTAAAGAAAATTTTGATCAGGATCTGAAAGGAAGGTTTTCAAAGATAGAAGGTAAACTGAAGAGAATAGAAGAAGATCTGGAGAGAAAAGTGGAAGAAAAGTTAGAATCCATGCCCCAGGAAGCTGAAAAGAAAGAGAGAAGAATCCAGAATCAGGAATTTATTAAGCTATCTACCTACGATGGCAGTTCCTCCTGGCATGTATATAAGACGCAGTTTTCCATCGTTGCTGAAGCTAACGGCTGGGACTCTGTTGCAAAGACGGCTCATCTGGTAGGGTCGTTGTAGGGCGACGCCGCAGATATTCTGGAGACCCTTCCGAATGAACAGCGACATGACTTCGAAGCTTTAACCAGAGCACTAGAGCTACGTTTTGGGGCGAAATGGTCCAAAGAATATAGTCGACTCCAGCTAAGGTCCCGTCATCAGAGACCAGGGGAAAGCTTACAAGAACTGGCATCAAACATCCAGAGCTTTCACATTTGGCTTTCCCAGACTGTCATCCTGGGACACGCAATGATCTGGCCCTAGAATACTTCATTGATGCTGTCGGAGATCCAGATATCCAAAAAGCCCTCAGACTCTCCGGCGTGAAGGATGTGGAGTCAGCCTTGGTGCACTGTAAAAAAAAATTTCGGCATTTTACAACAAAAGTTGCTGGCACCGCGGCTGCCAGCACAGTTGCTGTAAAATTCACAAGTTGCTGTCTTTTATGGTGCTGTAAAATTAACTGCACTTTGCTGTAAAATTCACAAATTGCTGTCTTTTTTGGTGCTGTAAAATTAACTGCACTTTGCTGTAAAATTCACAAATTGCTGTCTTTTTTGGTGCTGTAAAATTAACTGCACTTTGCTGTAAAATTCACAAGTTGTTGTCTTTTATGGTGCTGTAAAATTAACTGCACTTTGCTGTAAAATTCACAAGTTGTTGTCTTTTATGGTGCTGTAAAATTAACTACACTTTGCTGTAAAATTCACAAGTTGCTGTTTTTAACGGTGCTGTGTAATTTACTGCAATTTGCTGTATATTTTACAATATACTGTTTTTAACAGTGATGTGAAATTTACTGCACTTTTCTGTTAATTTTAAAAGTTGGTGTTTTTAATAATGATGTGAAATTTACTGCACTTTGCTGTAAACTTCATAAGATGCTGTTATGAATAGTATACTTTATTTAAAAGTTTGTATTTACATTTAATATTTATAAATTTCGTTTGTTCAATAAAATATATAGTCAGGCAACAATTCTCAAGGTTTTTGATAGACTGTTTTTACAGATTTGAAATCTTTAAATAGCGTTTTCTCAGTTTACATTTTTTCATGAATTTATGATCTTCAAAATCTAAGTCTTCCAAAGATATTTAAGAATAAACTTAATGTGTATGGATGTTTAATAGAACTTAAAAGAATTTGGGATCGATTTTGCAGTAACTTTAAAAGAAAAATTTAAAAAAATCTCCTTTTTTTCCCTTTCTTCCCAAATTTTACGAAGCACGTTTTAACTTTTTTTTTTTTTTTTTTTTTTTTTAACTAATGAATAAATTTCAAAACCCATACTTAATTCTTTTTAAATTGTTTCCCTTAAACATGCAAAAAAATTGCCAGTTCTTTCCTAAATATCTCTAAAAGTTTTAGCTGTTTGAAGATAATTCATGAAGATAATCATTAATTCATGAAAAAAAACAGACTGAGAAAACATAATTTATAGATTTCAATGCTGAAAAAAAAAAAAAAAAGTATTAAAACCCACAAAAATTGATACCGGAATATATATTTTAATAGACAAACCTTATAGTCCAGTTTATAAATATTAAGTGGAAATATAGGCTATTATATGAAACTTACTTCAATAATAATTACAGAACTTTGGATAAACACCATAAAATGCAATAAACTCGCAATAATTTCTCGGGTCGAAAGAACTCACGATCCTTTGTGTGGCGAACAAAGTAGGCACGAGTGCTGCATTCAATAATGCCGTCAAAGGTGCCATGTCATCTTAATTCAGTTGCTGCTTCAGATTCTGAGCATTTGCAGAGCTACAAACTCTCATTTTTTACAATTCTGTAAAATTCACTACATTTTGTTGCAAATTTTACAGGATGGTATTCTTATCAGCGCTATAAATTTCACAACTTACAGATGAAAAGATCGGTTTATTTCTTTTTCATCTTTCTCTCCCCCTCTCTCTCTTTTTCTTTAAAGCCATGTTAAGCCTGAAATAAAGCTTCAGAAAAAGTATAACTGGAGACATGGACTAATAATTTAAACTATTTTTGGAATGTAGTATTTTCTACTTTTCCTTACTCAATAGAGAATTAAACCTGTTGATTTTGTATTATGGCTTAAAGATTAAAAAAACATTTTAGCTTGGTTCGACCAATTTGAGGTACTCTAGATTCAGGAATGCAGAAAATGTTCAGATCTCGGAAATTTCCCAAAAACACAGTATAAATTTCCCTCAATAATGCAAAAATCTACTTTGCTATACAAAGTCACTTGTTCTATGTAATATATCTTTAAGAGAATAAGTATACAGTGTAACATAAAAATATCGCTGTTACTGTATATTATAAGAAGTTCAAAGAAGCAAATTGTTATTTTTGACTTACATTTTTATTTTCTCTTTAAAAAGTATTCAAAATTTCCCCAGTCAGTTTAAATTTCCCCCGAACATCGTTCGGGCGTTTGGACATATTCTGACCCTTGCTCTGATTAAAATATCTTCAAAATTTAATACCATTTTGAAAAATAAATTTTTTATAGTATTTATTTTCTTATTGTATTTGTAACTTAATTTTTTGTTTGACAAAAAAAATAAATAAATAAATAAAATAAAATAAAATAAATAAATAAATAAATAAAATAATAATTATTATAATTATTATTTGAATGTGCTTGTTTTTTTATGCTTTTCATAAGCTTTCCGAAAACTTATTTTTCTATTCAGAAAATACTTTTAGTATTATAAAGTCTCACTTTCTGAGCTACATGCTTATAATTTGTTAACAAAATTATATTACACTCTGTTTATGATTTGTCTGTTATAAATATATATCCAACTGCAGCTATCCAAATATCATAAATCAGTTTTTTAGATGTATACTATTATGCAAGAATTTTTTACATTGGTAGAGTTCTTGCCAGACAAGTAAATTAGATGATCCAAAATGCCAGGTGGTGTGGTTCAAATATAACAAATTTTAGACAAATTAATGCGAAAAATACGTTAACATTTTTAAAATTAAGTTTTACTTCATGTTTATTGATACAGATTTAAATTCTGAATCAATTATAATAAATTTTTAATACTGCTTCCGATTTTTGGTTCAACTTTTTGTATAGTTGCTGTATCCTTTCTATAATTAATTGTTCATTTTTTTTTTTTTTTTTTTTTTTTGGTGGGGGGGGGGGGTTGACATACTTTTTTTTAAGTGCTATGTTTAATTTAATATTTTTCCATTAAAAAAAAAAAAAAATGCAGTTTGTTTCTATTTTTGTAACAGCAGTTATCTTTGATTGAATATTACAGATATTACTTTATAAAAATAGTGTTATTGAAAAAAGTGATTGCGCCGATCCCTGTCTTATATTTAATTGCAGAAATCACAAAATATTTTATTTATTTATTCTTTTTATTACGAAGTCATAAAAAAATAAAGTATTTTCGCACAGATGACCTAACAATACACCCCCCAGTACATCTTTGTGATATCTCTAGGGAATGTTTTCTTTATTTCTCAAGATATCTCAAGGGTGTCCTGGGGAGAGCACCAGGGGAACTGCAGTGTAGGTGTGCCATCAAAATTATAAAGATAAGAATAGGGAAATGATGTTTGGTTCTCTATGAAAACATGATTCTGCTAGGAGCAATTCACGTTTTTTTTTTTTTTTTCCAATGTGAATATTAGATATGTTAGGCCTACCGGAAAGTTTTGTACTTTTTAATTAAAATAAGGACATCGGAAAGTTATCTTGGATAATATTTAAGGTATTCTTGTGTAACTCTCAAGATGATAATGGTTAAATAAAAATTTTCATTTTATTAATTCAAAAAAACAGAACTTTCCGGTAGACCAAATATTTTAATGACAAATTTTCTAGATGACATATTTGTTATTCCTAATCGGAAAATTGATACCAATTATTCCGAATTTAGATAATTGTCGTTACACTGACAGGAATCCTATCTATTTAATTATCCCTTGTTCATTAAAGTCTTGTAAAAAATTTTTTTTTTTTTTTCTCTCCCCGAGAGAGAATAATTAGAAAAAAACACTGTGAGTGATCAAATTATTAGATTTATTTATTTATTAATTTATTTTTGACATTTTTTTCCGATTTTATAAAAAAGATACTGGACGTAATGGCTTTGAACTACAGACATCTAAAGAATATTTATACTCACATGGGAATATAATTAGGGGATTAAATATAAATTGGAGAAAAGCAAAAACACTTTGGATAACCCTGTATCATAAAAATGTTACAAATGTCTTGTAATTTTAATACATTGTTGTACTTATTATGTTCAATATTTGCATGGAATTTTTGTGTGGAATTGCACAAATTTTTACGCAGGTTAATTTATAATTAACGTTTTAAAAATTCTAAACAGAAAAACTTACCGAAAAAAATAACAAGAAGGAATTTAAACAAAATTTCAGAAAAGATGCTGAAAACTTGACAAAACATTAGAGATACATTGCTATAAAACATAAAATTCACATGTTTGATATTCGCTGATATATGAACATTTATATATACATATATATATTTACTGCGCATGTTCCAAAAAAATATCTGTAATTTGTACTTAAGAATTCTTGCATACATAAAAAAAAAAAAAAAAAAATTCTGTACTTTTTAATTAAATTCTCATACACACCTAAAAATTAAAAAAAAAAAAAGAAAAAGAAAAAGAAATACGGCAAAGAATTATTTATTTATTTTTAATTGATGTGATAAAAAAAATTCATTTTCTTTCCCCAATATAATATTCTGATTTACATTATACATATGCATGTATGTAAACAAAATGTTTATATTTGAATATTTATATTTTTAGTTATTTCAAGCTAAAAATAAACATTTTTTTTTTTTTTTTTTTTTTTTACTTTTTTTAGATTTATTACAAAGTTTTACAAACATGAAAAACGACTATTAAAATCTTGCTAATGAAAAATAAATTTTTTGAAGCATGTATTATTTCAGATTTTCACATATTGACAACTATACTTATTTTTAATTTAAATATTTTGCTTTTCTAAATTTGCAAAGAAAGAAAAATAGGAAAATATATAGATATCATTAAAATGTAATTTTTCCTGTAGCATTATATATAAAAATAATTATTAGAATATAAAATCATTTTAATAGTTAAATTTATTATAACGATTTTACTTCAGTTAATGCCACTTAATGTATTTTCACTTAAGGGGACTCTCTACCTATCGTCTCCGAAAGCCGAAGCCAATGGTATTCTATGGGAAATTTTGCCCCATTATAATTCATCAACTAATACATATTTTTAAATTCCGTTTTCACTTTACGAAAATTCACAACTATTTAACAATTTATCGCTTTCTAAAAGTAGATTTTTTTTATTTTTAAGTCTTCATTTTTAAGCTCAAAAATGAAAAATTTCACATTGTGAAAATTCGCATTTTACAGCCTCAAAATAAAATATTAAAAATTTTAAAAAATAAATTTTGGAAAGCGATAAATTATTTTATAGTTGTGAAGTTTCTAAATGTGAAAATGGAATTTAAAAATATGTATTAGTTAATAAGTAATAATGGGGCGAAATTCTCCATAGAATAGCATTGACTCTGGCTTCTGGGGAAAATAAGTGGAGAGGCCTCTTAATGTCTGAGAGAAAGTTTCGATGTATAGTTTCTTAAAAGAAAAATATGTTTTATTAAGATGTGTATCAGCAATTAAAAGAGAAGTATTCATTTCAAATGGCAATAGCAAAGTAAATTAATTTTTCACTTATAACTATACTACAAAGTAATTTTCTTAACCTATCGCTTTATTAACGACAGAATTTTTTATGTTATATACACATTAATAACAGTTACATAAAAAAAGACACAAAAAATAATTAATTTCCTTATAAATTTTAAAATTTAGGAATTAGTTTAAAATATTTTTAATCTTTAATAATGTAACATAAAAATAAATAAAATAAAATAAATATAGAACAGTATCTTTGTCAGTAGGGTAGGGGGGGGGAGAGAAAGAAGTGGCCTTGTACAAGGCATTCTAGGATATTTAAGAGGCCTAGGCAGCATTTTCACCGCTAGGGGAAAGGAGAGAAGGTTGTTTACCGTGCAGTATACTATGCAGATATCATAAATGAATTATTGTATCTATATATATATTTTTTTTAGTTAGTTAATTTACAAGAAATAGTTGCTTATGTTTAATGTATGGATCTATGTTCTTCAAAATTGGAAAAGAAAAAAAAAAAAAAAAAAAAAACTTAACTTAAATTGTTCATTATAATCAAACTGCAGAAAATTTTCATTATAACATTATATAAATTTCGAGATAAAATATTAATTATATCTTATATTAATATTTATTTTTTTAAATATGAAGAAAACTTTCATTTGAGTAATTTAATTTGAAAGAATAGCTTAATTCAAATTGCATTTATAAATAATAACAGAGAGCGTAACACATTTAAATTCTTTTTGAATTACAAAAAAAAGAGGAAAATTTTTTTAACCAATTAGTATTTGTTTATAATAAAACTATACATAAAATATGGCAATCGAGATTTGGATGAAATAATATTTCAATGTTTAATTACGTTGTTCAAACAAAGAAAACTATTGTTTATTTATTATTATTATTATTATTTTTAATAAAACAAAGGGGCTAACTTCCATCAGGGGAAGAAAAAGATAGTAGATACTACCTTAAACTGATTAAAAAAAAAAAAAAAAAAAAAAACTGCATATATATATATATATATATATATTACATTAAAATATTAAGATGAAAATATTTCATTGCATCAATGTTTCAATTCTTTCTGTCTTTATTTTTTTAACATACATAATTTTTTCATATCAGAAATGTAATTTAAAAAATAGGTTATTGCAAGATGTTTTTATAAATGCAAAGAGAATTTAACTCATTTAAGTACTTTAAAATTAACTGTGTAGTTAAAAAAAAAAAAAAAATCTAAAACAGTAAAATAAATATTAATTTGTTAGTATTTTTATAAGATAAAAATTCTGAATAAAATTGGCAGTCATGATTTGATGAAATAATTCAATGTTTAATGTTGCTCCAACAAACATACAAGGAAGGAGAGAAAAAAAAATTCTTTGTTTATCTGTAAGAAAAATAAAACAAAATAAAAAATAACTTTTAATTATTTATTACAAACTGCAAAATCTTCATTATAACATTATCTAAATTTCAAGACGCTTATTATTATTATTTCAATATTGAAATATTTTTTTTTCTCCCCCTTCCCTTGCTCTGTATAAAGTTTTCTTATCAGCAAAATTTAAAAATAGCTTAAAATGGCTTATTACAAATTGAAGTTATAATTAAAAAGATAGCTTCACACATTTGATTTTTCTTTTTTTTTTTTTTTTTTTTGATTAGCAGAATAGAGGAAAAAATATCTACTAATTTCCTAGTATTTTTATAAGATGAAATTCTATAAAAATTATGGCAATGAAGATATAATGAAGTAACAGCCTTTTTTTTTTTTTATTATAAATGTTTAATTACATGGCTAAAAAAAGAAAAAAAAAATCTGCATTAGAAAAAGAAGTAGGATAGAAAAAATAATTTACTTTAGAAATTGTAAATCCATTCCTCAAAAAAAAAAAAAAAAAAAAAAAAAAATCAAATCAAATCATTATAAATATATAAGGTATTATTTGAATATGATAATTGCGAATCTAATTAGAGTATATTTCCTTAACATATTATTGAATCAAAGTATATCAAATTGAAACAGAATAATTAAATGTAGGTAATGTCATTTAAAAATGTAGAGAAATTAAAATGATTCATTTAAAAATGCATTAATAAATAACGTCTTCACTTATTTATTTATTTATTGTTAAAGTTGATACAATAATAAATTATATGTAAATTATGTAAAAATAAAACAAGTTATTTTTTTTAATTACTGATTAATTATGCATTAATCAGCATAATCTTAAATGAAATTAAATATATATGCTTAATTACATTTTTTTCCCCCATACACAAACGGAAATTTTTGAAAATGTTTGGATTAATTTTATTTATTCATTTACTTTTTAATAAAATGTCAAATTGACTCATTTCAGTTATTTATACAAGTATTTATACAATTTATTTATACAAGTACTTGTATAAATAAGTTTATACAAGTTACTTTGATTTTTTTTTTTTTTTTTCCAAAAATGATTCAAAGTCTTTGGAAAAAAAAAAAAAAAAAAAAAAAAAAAAAAGATATCAGTACAATTGTAAAAATACTTGAAATAATATTAAAATTAAAAGATGCGTTTCCAATTGCATGAAAAATATTAGATATACTTCAGTTATTTTTTTATTTATTGTATTTTTTTAAATCTTGGAAGTAGAAACATTAAAATTCAAATCTAAGGAATCAAAAATAATACTTGTCCATATTTATTTATCTATATTATCTATCAGAATATTAAATAGTATCTTATAAGAGATACACATGCTTCTTATTACTAGTATTATTTTAAATGAAATCAAACGCTAGGTTAAACTAACAATAATAAACTGCTATAAATAAAAATTGATCTTTATTCTGTAATACTATTACATACCTGCCAAACCTTCAATTAAAGAAAAAAAAAAAAAAAAAAAAAAAAAAGTAGGTTTTATAAATTGATATTTTTAACAATAAAGTCTGAATTTATATAAATATATAGTTGATGAAAAGAAAAAAATATGAATTTATAAAAGATTTTCTATAAATATTAATATTTTTTAAATAAATCGCTAATCTTTCAAATGAAAAGCAATAAAATATTGAGATTATGTATATTAAAAAATTAATTTTAAATCCCAAAAATAGATTAAAAAAAATATATATATATTGTCAATAATACTTACTTAAACACAATTTTTTACATTGTTGTAGCAGATTTTGCTTTGTTAAAGAATAATTAAATTGTTGTTCATTCAACTTTTATTGCATTTAGAAATTAAAATATTCTCCAGATTTTCATCAGATAATGAGGATAAAAATTCAGTTTTTAATTATCTCACATGAGTGAAAATACACTCACAATGACTATGTAAATATATTTAATTGCAAAAGCATTATTTAAAACACAGAAAAATTTAAGATTATTTTGAAATAATTAAAATCAATATTTCAATTTTTACACATACATTTAATAAGCCTCATTATACTAATATATTTATTCTCTTATCCTCCATATATTTTTTACAGGGAAATTGCTCGATTTTACGATTTTTCTTGTAGGTTCCTAAAACACAGTAGATTTTTAACAAAAACTAGTAGACCAATAGAAATAGCTAAAAAATAGTAGTTTACTGGTAACAACACTAGACTTGGCTGGTATGCATACGAAACAATCTTTATAGGAAGAAAATCACACGAAATCCAGTAAAAAATTTCTTTTCAAATGATAATCCTTCGAGAATATAAACGAAATAACAATATTTCTTGGCAATTTTATATTGAATTTTCTGTCAGGTATACAGCATTGACTACCGATTTCTTGTTATTTATTACAAAATAAGTATATCCTTTACAATAATCACTAAATATAAAATAATTTAAATCAATCCAGGAAGCACGTGCATCACCACAATCTTAAGAACGCTAGCAGCTTTCGGTGAAACGAGAAGTTCAAATGCTCCCTCCTTTGATCACATGACATATGCTTGTTTCATTCAGCTGTCTTTGCCTCGCCGCCAGTTCAGATATATTGGAACATCTGCTACAAACCGCAAAATTCCGTCTAAAGTCCAAAGGAAGTCACGTTGCTATTGGTTTCGAGCGGTAGAAATAAATTTTTACAAAATTGTTGCTGTTATTTTATTAGATAGTGCCAGTGCTTGGAAAAAAACAGCAGAAAGTGCAGGAAAAATTACAACATTTTTTTACAGTGTGTATGCCCTAAAGCTCGAGGCAGCCCAACAAGCCTCCTGTAAACATCGCCAGAACAGCACAGCAGACAAAGTGAACGGCTCTCAAGATGATCTTAAAGAGATTCAGAAAATGATTGCAGAAATTAATAGAAGACTACACATTCTTGAGAGTAAAAGAAAAGGGAAGACTCCAACAACTAAATGCTGGGGCTGTGGAAAAGACGGTCATATCAAACGAAGCTGCCCAGTAAGAGCATCTAGAGAAGCAACCAAGAATGTCTCTGAAGTATGCCACCCAGGAGGAGCTCTTCGGGAAAATCCAGATGCCTTCTTGCGGAAGCCTCCATCTGAAGATCATAAATACAGCTCTAAAGCCAAAGATAGACCCCAAAGAATACAGCCAGTTGCTCGCCAAGTTACTGTCTCAACACATTCAGAACAAGATCCCGATCCATGGATAGACGAAGAACTTAGACAAGCCCAGTTGGAAGATCCTGACATAAAGCAAATATTACAGCTGAAGGAGACGACCAGCAACAGACCTACCTGGCAGGACATTTCCAGATTTAGTCCCATTACGAAAAGTTATTGGGCACTTTGGGACTCTCTTCATATCAGAAACGGCGTATTATACAGAAAGTGGGAATCTGATGATGGGAAAAGCTTCAGATGGCAGATTTTATTACCAAGATCAATAATTCCAGATGTTTTAGAACAACTGCATAGTAGCTCTACCGGAGGCCATTTTGGGGTAATGAAGACTCTGCAGAAAGTTCGGGAACGCTTCTACTGGTGCAAGGCAAAGGAGGATGTGGAGAAATGGTGTAAATCCTGTGGTGCTTGTGCGGCACGTAAAGGCCCACAGAAACGAAGGCGAGGAAGACTGCAACGGTATAACGTGGGAGCGCCATTTGAACGGATTGCACTCGACATCTTGGGTCCTTTGCCACGGAACTCCAGTGGAAATAAATACATCCTCGTCGTGATGGACTATTTTACCAAGTGGCCTGAGGCATATCCCATTCCCAATCAAGAGGCATGCACAATCGCAGAGGTCCTAGTGCAGCAATGGGTGTCAAGGTACGGCACGCCCCTACAACTTCATACCGACCAAGGTAGGAACTTTACCTCTGATGTTTTCAAAGGACTGTGTCAACTACTCGGCATAGACAAAACCCGGACAACACCCTTACATCCCCAGTCGGACGGCATGGACATACCATCCTGAATAACCTCTCTCTTCTAGTATCAAGGAACCAGCAATATTGGGACTTGAAGTTGCCATTGTTCCTGCTGGCTTATCGAAGTGCTGTCCATGAAACCACCGGCTATACTCCAGCCCAGATGCTGTTTGGACGTGAACTTCGTCTCCCTTGTGATCTCCTGTTTGGTTGTCCACCCGATGCGCCTTCATCGACCGAGGAGTACATCCAAGGTCTCCAGGCACGACTTCAGGACGTACACAATTTTGCTCGGGAGCGGATTCACATTGCAACGGAGAAAATGAAGACAAGGTACGATCTAAAGGCTACACAATATGAGTTCCAGGAAGGAGACAAGGTCTGGTTGTGGAATCCTGTTCGCCGCAAAGGACTCTCTCCCAAGTTACAATGCAACTGGGATGGACCATACACAGTCTTAAAAAGGCTGAATGATGTAGTAGTGCGGATCACTAAAACACCTTCGTCAAAACCGAAGGTGGTGCACTATAACAGGCTAGCCAAGTACCACAATTAACGGTAATATTAAAATTTAAAATGTAAATACTGGTAAAATTTGCGCAGGCATAATGTAAATATTTGTATATAAATACTTGTACATATTTGTGAATTTTGTAAATATTTCTCACTTGATTTTTGTTTGTATTTTGTCGTTTATGCAACTTAGTTTTTGTGTTTTAGATTGTGTAAATTTGATTAGTTTCGCCTCTTGACCAAGGGTTGCACTGCCCGGGACGTGCAGTCCTTGGGAGGGGGGCAGTGTTACAAAATTGTAAATAATTGTGTTTATTTTTGTGTAAATTCTCTCAAAGAGGCTTAGTAAGTTGATAAAGTGCTAATTTTGTGCATTTCTAGTCGTTTAAGCATTGAAATAGCCTTAATTTCCCTTAAAAACGCATTAAAAAGCCCCAATAAGGCAGGTAATGGATTTGGCGCCAAATTTGGCGACTTTTTCCGACCTTGGCGATTTTTTTGGCGACCTTAGCGAGAAAATTCTTATTAGGGATATACCAAATATGGAAGCTGTAAGTTGATTGGTTGACCACTTTCTAGAGTTTTCTCGAAAAATCTGGGTTCCATGGAACAGTATATAAGAAGCGCTTTCTCGCCAAGGCAGTTCAGTTCAGTCTGAGATCAGCTTCTGTCAATGTTGCATTGCTTTGAGAGCCTCTTTGAAAGAGACGTGCTTCAAGTGTTATTGCTATACAGTTCGTACTGTGGATGTGCTATTGACAGCTGTTGTTTAAGCTGTGATTACTGCTTGAATTGAAGCTGATACTTGGTTTATTGACCTGTATTTCTCTAGAACTTTCTGTGAATAAATTACTGAATTTTTGTAAGTTTTGCCTTTCATTCTCGGACAACTCACGAACCCCCAAGTACGCAACATTTCATATATGTGTGTATATAAAAATCCGATATTTGTGATATAAAAGTAATTTAATAAAAGGACGTGCTAGATCGTCATGTTCCCACCCAGAAATGAGAGGCAAAGAGATAAAAGAGATATTGTAATAAATTGAACCCACTGCATTCATGAATTGTAGAAATAGTGCTTAGCAAATGAAACAGATTCACATGTAGGCCCATTATTGGCACTGTCTCATCCGGTGTTCCAATATCATAGTCCAAACTCTGCGAGTTTCTCAGTACTAAGTAGCAGCATTCCGACAGTAGGCGTTCCACAAGTTGGACTTTGGCCATGAATCTTCATCAGCAAGCACCACGAGACACCAAGTACCATAAGTGAAGAAACATTACCGCTGCTATCACCACAATGGCAAACATTTATTAAAACTATTGTTGTAAAACCTTATGAAATTCAATGGATAGTTATTATTGTAAAAAAGATTAGCACTGAATTTAAAAACTTGTTTATTATAATTTGAATGTCTATTGCATATCTTATTAAAATCTATTTAGTTGACCAATTAAAATAGTAAAGTAGATTTATTTTGTGCAAATTGCTGTACCAATGAGGCATGCTGTAACTATTAAATGAAAAATCTTTCTTTGTCATATAAATCCAGATTTATTTTATTATGTTGAACATCAAGAAAAATATCTAAGAAATTAACACAATCATCTTTATTATTAGTTTTATTTAAATTTAAACAGGAAGGATATATGTTTTTAAAAATATCTGTAAAATCAAAATTTAAGACTAAAATATCATCTATATATCCGTATTTTTTTAATTTTTTGTTGCTATTAATAACATAAGTATATCCATAAAAGAATAGAAATAAATTAGCAGCTGTACTGGAGTAATTGGTGCCCATTCCGATACCATGTACTTGTTTATAGATTTTATTATGAAATGTTATAAAATTATTGTTAAAACAAAAAGGGCAAAGACTTAAAAATAAATCTCTCTCATTTCTTAATCCATTTACAATATCAAAAAAGTCAAATAATTTAAATAAAGTGCTAAACAATAAACCAATAGGGATATTGCAAAATAAATTTTTGAAATAAGATGTTTGTACACCAGTAGGCGTGCCCATATTTTTTTAATTTTTCAATAATCTCATAACTATTTTTTAACCACATTTCTTGCGACCATGGAAGCCTCTGCGCAAGTGCGGATTGAACGAGTCCAGTGTTAAAATAGGGGTGACTGAGAGAAAACAAGCGATAAGGGAACACCGAATAACTGGATGTTTGCCAAATAACTATCTCTCGGCCAATTTTGCATCCCTCGAAACTTTTGGACTCGGCCTCACTGCTAGTCGTAGGAAACGTGGTCGCACTATATTGTCTATACACCAAAAACAACTTGAATTTTTATATTTATTTTTTAGAAAGTCATAAATTAGATTTAAATAAAATTGAAGTTTAATATTGAAACATTTATTAACACTGCCAATGGTACAACAGATATATCTGAACTTTATTGGGTTTTTATGGAATTTAGGTGTTAAAATCAAAAAAGATAACTATCTATGATTTGGCAAAGTAAAATGTTTATTAAAGAAGTTTTTGCCTTCTTGATGTAAGCAGAACATTTATTATATATAGAATTGCTGTCCAGATTATATTTTTCATAGTTCTTTAAGTTATTAAGCTCTGAAAATACTTTTTCAGCATAAAATTATTTTCAAATGATAGCGTAATTATCGGCAGCTTTATCAGTAGGTACAAAAATAAAGTTCGCTTGCATTTTTTAATAAAACTTAAATCATCTTTATTTGCTTTTTGATATACATAATTATTTTGATTTAGGTTTAATTGAATAAATTCCTTCACATATTTAATTAGATAGTATTTCCATTCTACAAAAGCATAGCTGCCAATATTTTAATTTATTCAGGAGTACTTTTAACCCGCCCTTATTTCGCACCACTTTATTTATAGAAAAAAATTCTTTAATGTATAACTTCAATCAAATAAGAAAAAAATACATAAAAAAAAAAAGTGGTACGAAATAAAGGCGGAGCAAAAAGTATTCCGGAATAAATTAAAATATTGGCAGCTATGCAAAAGCTTCAAACGGTACATTAAATTTATAAGCTATTTTCAGTATAAAATTATTAGTATCTTTACAAAAAGTATCAAGAGCTTTTTTAAGATTTATATTATAGTTAGGTCTAAATTTTGTACCAAGACTCAAAAAAAAAAAAAAAAAAAAAAAAAAAATGCCTTACATTCCTATTTTCAACAATATTCAAGTCACCAGTTATTATATGTCCATAATCTTTATTGATAAAATTTTTAAAACTCACGTTATATCAATAACATTTATTTTCATTACCAATATCTGCAAAGGCAAACCTCCTATATTTAAAAACTCTGCAACTAAAAGGTTGTGTATATTTACTTGCGTCACTCGAAAAACTGTGGTTTTTCATGATAGGTATTTCTAACAGGAAAATTCTTTAAACGAAAGTAAATTGCTATATTTTAATAATTCTATTCATATTTAGATTATTAAATGGATTTTTGCTGAAAAAGCAGAATGAATATAGTACATTGTTATTAAGTCTGCAGAATTTCAATTAAAAATTCAAGAAATCATTAATCAAATCTTTTAATTGTTTATTTTTAAAGTTATAATTCAATGCAAAGGTTTTAATTTTCTTAAGTTTACTAATTTTTAATTCAAAAATGTGGTTTTTTACAGTTTATACTTTATAATTATTTAAGAAATCACTCTCAATATTTTTTAACCAAATACAAGTATCCAGAAAATTATTGTTTTTGCTGTTAATACGAGAACCTCTTTTACCTCTTTGTATTTTAATAAGATTATTGATTTCAAACAAAAAACCATAAATATTGTCAATTTGATTAACATTAAGATTGTTTAATTTAGTATTAAGACCATAAGGATATAAAGTTCGGTGTTTGAATATAAAATCATTTTCCACTGAGAGTCTTTCTTTTTCATCATCAACATGAACTAAAATTTCTATTACTAGGGGGCTCTGCCCCCTGCTCGCTCCGCTCACCAACCCCCGAAGGAGGCTTCGCCTCCTCCCCGACTCACTTTACTTATTGACACATGCATAACTCTGTCCACCTATTCGCTGCTTTCTTTCACTGAAAAGGAATATTAATAGTGCATATTACAAGACAAAAGCAGAAAATTATTATGGAAATCCTCATATTCAATGTCAAATAGAAATATATAATATTTATATATATATATATATTTTTAATAGAAAGAAAATCCTAATATCTAGACATTACAGATTTAGTATATGACCCTTTTTATTTCTTTTTTACAACCTTAAATCTGGACAACCATACCCTAGTCGGTAGAGCGCCGAGCTCGTAATTGGAAGATTGTGGGTTCGGTTCTCGAGCCAACCGAAGACCGTCGTGTACACTAATGATGGCTGGTGCACGTAAAATATGTCGTGGCCACAATATCCTCCGTATTCCCATCAAAATGATACCTCTGGGTGCCACCGAAGCTGGGGAGCTATCCCCTTCGTGTAGGACCAAAAATTTGGTGGCATGTCTCCGGAACATCCTTAGGGGGTGCGTCCCAAACCGTCGCCAATTATCCAAAACCGCAGTAATGGTGCGATGTCAATCACAACCTACCTAATTATCTACCTACCTACAACCATGGATCATAGAATAATTTTCTAAAAGTAGAGAAAAAAAGTTGATTTTTTTTTTTTTTTTTTTTTTTTTTTTTTTTTTTTACATCCATGGTTTCGGGCTGTGGTACCCTAGTCGGTAAAGCGCTGAGCACTTATATGGAAGATTGCCGATTCGATACATGAGCCGGCCAAAGACCGTCGTGTACGCTAATGGTGGCTGGTGCACATAAAATCTATCATGGACGCAAAGTCCTCCATGTTCGCATCCCCACTATACCTCTGTATAAAATTTATCATTGCGAAATTATAAGATTTGATTTAGATCTAAAATATATTTTATGCCAATATATATCCTATATGTTATAAAATATTTTAAAAGGCCTACATTTCGTTAAATATTTTAGCAAAAATAGAATAGAATACTGAATATTTAAATATCGATCAAGTTATCTTCATAAAAACTTCGAAATACAGGTTGCCATAGTTGTAAAAATAAATAGCAAAGAGATTGAAATATCATTTTGTTCTTAATCCAAAATGTTATCGTTCAAAACGGCACCAAAAGGAAATTCGCCAAATAGGGTGCTGCCCGAATTTTCTACTACAGTCGGCTGCAAAATTATTCGAGCACTAGCAATAATCCTTGCCAAAAAAAAGTACACTTAATTTAGCTTTTTTAAATAAATCCTTGTCGAGTCATGTTCTTAATCAGTCTAAGAACATGATTCGACAAGGATTTATTTAGCAAAACAGTCTTAAGTGTACTTTTTAAATATAGGAATTATTGGCTAGTGCTCGAATAATTTTGCAGCCGACTGTATATACATAAATAAATATATTTTAAACAACGAAGATTAAAATACGCTCTATACGAGTTTTATGTGATGATTCTTTTTCTTGCCATAATTAGGTATATGAAATATATCATAAGAAATATTTAATTTTGTAATATAAAAAAATTATCATTGCGAAATTATAATATGCTGTCATTTTTAGTTGTTTTGAATTTGATCTAAAATACTTTTTTTTTTTTTCAAAAATATATCCTATATATTTTAAAATATGTTTGGAAGACCTAAATTTTGTTAAATATAATAGCAAAAATAGAATAGGATACTGAATATTTAAATTTCGATCAACTTATCTTCATAAAAATTTAGAATACAGGTTGCTGCGGTCATAAAAATAAGCAGCAAACAGGTTGACATATTATTTTGTAAATAATCTAGAACGACATCGTTATCGTTCAAAAGAGCGCCAAAATAAACAATGCCAAATAGATTTGTAGACCAGACTGAAATTTCTAACATGTAATTTAATATATATATTTTAAACAACATAAGTTAAATGCGCTCTATAGGAGATTTATGTGATGATTTTTTTCCCCCCATAATTAGTTATGTAAAATGTATCGTAGAAATATTTAATTCCGTAATTTAAAAAAATTATCATTGAGAAATTATAATTTGATCTAAAATGTATATTATGTCAAAATATATCCTATATGTTTTTAAATATTTTTAAAAGGCCTAAATTTCGTTAAATATTTTACCAAAAATAGAATAGAATGCTGAATATTTAAATGTCGATGAAGTTTATATTATAAATATGTTTAAAAGACCTACATTTCGTTAAATATAATAGCAAAAATGGAATAGAATACTGAATATTTAAATGTCGATCAAGTGTATCTTCATAAAAATTTAGAATACAGGTTGCCATGATCATAAAAATAATCAGCAACGAGGTTGACATATTATTTTGCAAAGAATTCAGAATGACATCGTTATCGTTCAAAACGCAGCCAAAAGAAAACTCGCCAAATAGGGTTATGGACCAACCTGAAATTTCTACCATATATATAATATATATTATATATGCATATATAAATATAGTACATATATTTTAAACGATTAAGGTTAAAATGCACTCTATAAGAGATTTATGTGATGAATTTTTTTTCTTGCCATAATTATGTATATTAAATTTATCATAGAAATGTTTAATTTTATAAAAAATCTACTGCAAACAGGTTGACATTATTTTGCAAATAATCCAAAACGACATCTTATCTTTCAAGACAGCGCCAAAAGAAAGATAGCTAAATAGATTTTTGAACCTGCATGATATTTCTAACATATAAATTAATATTATATATTTTAAACAACGTAAGTTAAAAAACGCTCTAAAAGAATATTTTTTTCTTGTTAAAATGTTAAAAATTTATTATTTCGAAATTATAAGATGCTGTTATTTATAAATGATTTGAATTTGATCTAAACTATATTTTATGTCAAAATGTATCCTATATATTTTAAAATATTTTTAAAAGATTCTTTTTCTTTTTTTTTTTTTTAAGTGCGAAAAAAATTAATTCACTTATAAAAACAGTAATAAAACATACTTTCAGTATATCACACCATTTAAAATATCTTTATATCTCAAAATATCTCTACAGTCCGACGTTTCGGTTAATATTCATTTTTTAACCATCTTCAGGGAAATGATGTTCTTAAACTATAAACATAAATCAAATTAAGCCATTCTTGGATATTACAAATACAATTCACAAAGAAATTAAAACGTGATTACATAAATTATATAAAAAACACTCTATATACATCTTAAAATGAGTTAAAAACATCTAAATAAATCACAATCATGTACATTACAAGAAAAATAAAGCTCTTTAATAAAACGAATTCAAAGTATCACACTGCAGGGTTGCCAGAATAAACGATAGCAGGGTTACCTTAAATTATTTTAAGTTTAAGAAACGAAGCCAAATTGAGGGGGGGGGGGGGGGTGTTAATGGATAATGTATCATTAGAAATTTCGGATTTTCTTTTTATAATTTCAAAAGATTCATAAAGTAAAGCTTGGTTTCTATTGTTAGTACTATAAATAATTCGGGCATTTTCAAAATCAGGTTCGATGGGATTAGTTTTATACGTACGTGAAAAAGCAGTGCAGGATCTGTTATATTTTAAATCTGCTATATGTTCCCTCATACTATCACTAAAAGGTCTATTGGCCATTCCTATATAATAGTTAGTTTGATTATCAATTTTATATGGGATTTCATAAACACCTGATTTTAATTTGGAAGGAGGGGGATCTAATTTTTTAGAAAGCAATGAATTTCTTTTAGGGGAGCTTAGGCAACAAGATGAACATTATTATTAATTAATTCAGAAAATCCCTCATGTAGACCAGGCCAATATTGTATTTTCTTAAATTTTTTATTAGAGTTTTTTTTTTAGAATAAGATGGAGAAGTGGAAGAAGGGGACATAATTTGATAAATTAATTTATTTATAGCTTTGATTTTATACACGTAATTCAAAGCCAAATCTATATATATAAAAATGAATTGCTGTTCATTAGTCTCACTAAAACTCGAGAACGGCTGAACGGATTTCGATCATTCTTTTTTTGTTTTTTTCCTTATAGGTCAGGGATGGTTTAGGAAAAAAAAAATTCGAAAAAATTCGAATAGTTTTCTTATTATTAATTAAAATATGAAAATAATAACCTCCTAATACCTTATAAATAGCCATTAAAATATTAGCTATAATTTAATTGTTGCCAAAAAAAATTTACGAGTTCATTTTCTTTCGACATAAAAATAAATAAACGTGATTAAATAAATAATTTAATTAAACGTGAGCTTTAAAAAATTGTAAAAAATTAAATTATGTATCTCACAAAAATTGACGTCACTATCGGTTTAAAGATTTCATACGCATTGATAAAGTGCTAATGTACTTAGTTCTATGATTCAACAGAAAATTTAAAAACACAGTTTATAAAAAGTTTTTTTTCTTATAATCTATATATATATATATATATATATATAAATGAATGTTTGTCTGTATGTCCATTATAAAATTGTAAACGGCTTGACCGATTTCGATCATTCTTTTTTTGTTTTTTTCCTTATAGGTCAGGGATGGTTTAGGAAAGAAAAAAATTGAAAAAATTCGGCCCCCAAGGGGGGGGGGAGGGGGCAAAACGTGAATTCAAAATATCCTTCATAGCTCAAACAAAGAAACAGATATCCGTAAAATTTTTGCTTTAAAATATAGCTAATATAAATGTCTAAAAACCAATTCCTGGAATTTTCGAAATTTGATCCCCAAGGGGGGGGGGGGGCAAAAACAATTAGAAATACAGTTAGGCCTTTCAAAATTGGTACAGATAGGTTTCAATAGCCTGCAAGTCGAATGGGGATATTTTCGAAAGTGTAAAGTTATTAGGAGGGGAGGGAAGGGAGAGGGGGGCAAAAAAATAAAAATAGAGTTAGATCGTTCAAATTTGGTATATAGAGGTTTTCGATACTTACAAATCGATTGCGGATATTTTCGAATTTGTAAAATTATTAGGAGGGGCGGGAAGGGGGGGGCTATGGGCAAAAACAAATAGAAATACAGTTAGGGCATCCAAAATTGGTACAGATAGGTTTTAAAGGCCTGCAAGTCGAATGGGGATATTTTCGAAAGTGTAAAGTTATTAGGAGGGGTGAGAAGGGGGGATGGGATGGGGGGGGGCAAAAAAATAAAAATAGAGTTAGATCGTTCAAAATTGGTACAGAAATGGTTTTCGATACTTAAAATCGAATGCGGATATTTTTGAATTTGTAAAATTATTAGGAGGGGCGGTAAGGGGGGGCTATGGGCAAAAACAAATAGAAATGCAGTTAGGCCGTTCAAAATTGGTACAGATTGGTTTTAGATGCCTGCAAGTCGAATGAGGATATTTTCGAAAGTGTAACGTTATTAGGACGGACGGAAGGGGGGCGGAGGGGCAAACAAAATAAAATAGAGTTAGATCATTCAAAATTGGTACATAGAGGTTTTCGATACTTACAAATCGATTGCGGATAGTTTCGAATTTTTAAAATTATCGGGAAGGGGGAGAGTGGTGGGGCAAAAAAATAAAAATAGAGATAGATCGTTCAAAACTGGTGCATAGAGGTTTTTGATATTTACAAATCGATTGCGGATATTTTTGAATCTGTAAAATTATTAGGATAGACGGGAGGGGCAGTCGAAGGGGGAAATAAGAGTTAGAGCATTTTGGAAATTTTTTCGGAAGGCCGTGAGAACCCGGTGTGACATTTTTCCTAATCAGATTTTGTTTCGCTTTTTTTTTTTTTTTTTTTTTCACGTGATAAAAATTAATGCAATTTTGAGAATTCAGTAATTATAGTGATTCATTTAAAAATAGTGACCAGCGAAGCGGGGAAAACCTGCTAGTCATAAATAAAATCGATTTTATTGTCTAAGGTAATCATTTTAAGTTTAAAAAACGAAGCAAAATTGAGGGAAGGGGGGGTAATGGATAATGTATCATTAGAAATTTCGGATTTCCTTTTTATAATTTCAAAAGTTTCATAAAGTAGAGCTTGGTTTCTATTGTTAGTACTATACATAATTCGGGCATTTTTAAAATCAGGTTCGATGGGATTAGTTTTATACGTACGTGAAAAACCTTCCTATATAAAAGATATGCTGAAAGTATGTTTTATTACAGTTTTTATAATTAATGACAGCATATATAAGTGGAATATATTTCTTTATAAATTCACTTTACAGACATAAAGAAATGGTGATCAAATGGCAAATGATGATAATTTTAAAATAGAGTAAATGATCCGACATGAGACAATAAAACAATGATCTTTTGGAAATCAACTTTTCAAGCCTAATTTCAGTTACTTTTTTAAAACTACTTATAATACAAATGTAGACATAAAAAATATCCCCAAATTAAGTGCTTACTTATAATGGATAATGCGAAATCACGACAATTATTCGCGCGAGAAAATATTAAAAAAAAAAAAAAAAAATGATAAATAACATAAGAAATTTTAAGTAATAGAGATATTTTTCTTGATAGAAACATCCACATTTATTTTATTTTTTACACCATGGATCATATTTTAACTTTCCGTGTAAAGTGACTTGGTGACATTAGAATGACGTCACTGGGAGAAACATTTTTCAAGGTGGCAAATAGAGTACCTTCATAAACCTGACGTTTTTAGTTAATAATTTCGTTAATTAAAATGATAGAAATTTTTAAGCAGCTGAAATGCCTTCCTTGGGTTGTTCGGAAGATATTGATACCTCTTATGATGCGGAGAACCTTGCCTTTCGCGAGAAGTTGCTGTCGTAGACAAAAAAAAATTGACGCCAGCGACAGAAACTTTTTTTTAATATATAGAGAAAACGTTATCAAAAGAGTGGTTCCCTGAAATGTAAAATCTCAAACGACGGATAATCAGCTTTTTTATTATTAACACGCTTTTATTATTAGCTTCACCTACATGTATGTATGTTTGTTTGTATGTATGTTTGTATGTTTGTAACCACTCTGGGAGCAAACAAAAAATCTTTATTGGAAAATAAAGACTTTTCGTACGTGAACGCCGTGGCTGCGAGGTAAAGAGCCGCGATACGAGCCTAAAGGTCTAGCGTTCGAGCCCAGTCAGGGGAGATTTTTTAAAAATGGTTTTTGTTTAATTCTAAATTATTTTAATTAAAGATTTAAATGTAAGTAAATATTATGGTGTGTCACTCACACGATTTTCTCTTACCCTGCATTTTAATACTAAGATAGATATTTTGTGCTTTTTAGATCACATTTCTATAAAAGCGTGTTATTTAATTTTTAAAACTATAATATTATAAACTTGTGCTCTACGTAAATTAATTGTGATGTGTAATTCTCCTGAAGTTTGGCCAAAGCAACTCTGTAAGCAAACACGTCAAGTAATTTTATGTACAATATTATTGAAATTTCAGAATGTTATAAGATTTGTATACTATTAAGCAGTAATAGCGGGACTCTAATGTTTACTCTTACATTTATAGTATCTCATTTTATATTTTTTTGATGAAGCATATTTATTAAATAATTTTTGTAGGTACAGCCACCCAAAAAAAAAAAAAAAAAAAAAAAAAAATCGCCACCCCTCCCCCCCCACCTAATTTCGCCATAAGTTGTCGTAGAAACATGTGGTTGGTACCAATCGATTTGTAATAAAGTCTAGTTTATAATGGTATAGTTTGATTTTGCTAAAGGGGTCGTCTACATATTAAAACTGGCATAAACTTCATTTTTTTCAATGGTAACCCCCACATTTTATATTTATTTGAATTCTACGGATCAAATCATCGCGGAAAATGGTATAGTTTATATATTTTGCTGAATTTTTCACAGAGTTATAAGCTGTCAAAATATGAGGATGCTAATGTTAAATGAATGTGACAAACAATAATTCATATCTTCCGAAATAATTACAATATTCAAATTCTGTTTGTTTTATACGATAGAATGAAGTGACCCAAACATATTCCATGAATATTTTTGATAAAAAAAACATTTTTTGAATTATGAAAATTATTAATAATTTCATATTTGAAAAAATTATGAATTATGACCTATGTTAATTTTTGCACGAATAGAACAGGCATCATCAAAAACATGGGTTTCCAAATTTACAGCTCGTTCCTAACATTATTTTTTGAGTTACGGTGATATTTCATTTTTTACTGTTGTTAGGGGGCTGTCACTTATTATAATTTGTATCCTCTGTGAGTAAATACCTGTATACATTTTGACGAAAAACTATTTTAATTTACCTTTATGTTATTCGAATTGTTTTCTAAGCAGCATTTCGATGTTTATGATATAAATTAGATTATTTTTAATAAAATAATCGCAATGCAAGAGAGAGAATGTGAAAGAATTTCAAAAGAAATGAAGCCCCGCCTCTATATTGCGGAAACAGTATTAAAAAAAAACTAGTTTGCATATTCGTATGTGACTCTATATGTGACGCTGGTATGCATAAATGTCAATGGCATTTGCTACATCGAATGCTGAAGACAAAATTTAAATGATTTAATTGAAAGTATGTAAAATAATTTTGTTTTATAATGTAAAGTTTTAGGAAAAAGTGTAACGGAAGGCGTGGCTACCGTTACAAAAATGAGTATACTTGATTCTGAAATGTCTTTAAGTCTTTGTTCTTATATATTACATAACTTTTCCTAGTTTCTCACTGCTAAAATTCTATTTTATCCCTCTTGTCGTTTTTTTTTTTTTTTTTTCACGGTAAGACGAAGATTATTATTTAAAAGAGCAATACGCAATGAACAATACTTTTATTTTTCCTTTTTTAAATTAATATAATTAATATTTATTATTTTTTACCAGATTTTTTAAAACAAATTTTCTTGTTGTGGTATTTTCGCATTCGTTTACTCTACCGTTTACGCTATTTAAATTTTATCGCATAACGTAATATAATAAAATATAAAATTTTTATTAAAGGTTTTTTAACACTGAATAATATAGTGGATTTTTTTTTTTAAGTTTTTAAAATCTGTTATGAAACAAAGCGCAATATTATTTATTCTCGATTATTCTAATCACGGCGTGAAACTGGCGTCACATTTATCATGGAAAAAGAATTTAAGACAAAGTAATATGTCTTATTACTTTTAAAGATATAGAATTTACGCATTTAAAATTAAGAATTCAAGTACAGTAGACGGCTGCAGAACGGGGAATATTCATTTTAGGCAATAAGAAACCGTTATTTCTATATCCATATTTATTTTACATATGAATATACATAATAACTATACTCTTTCTAGTGAAAGTATTTATATTCATACTATTTTGTTTATATCAGGGATGGAACACGGGCGCAGAATTCATACCGGAATCCGTTGAAGAAATTTCTGTACCTATAATATCGCTGATTTAAGAAGTAGAAAATTTTCTTACATTGATAGTGGTATGAATTCTGCGCCCGTGTTCCATCCCTGTTATATACATATGAAGATAAGGAATAGTCTTAAGAAATATCGTAACACACAAATTGTGAAAGAAACGCCCATTGTAGGAGTTACAGATTTCCAAATGACGTGAATCTATGACAGCGGTCACGAAAATGTAAAATATCCTTTCTCAGATTTTAGTTTAATTTTTTATTGTTGATTTGTGCGCCTAAAATTAAATGTAAAACTTTATAGTAATATTTTCATGCGGGGCTTACTGTATAAAACAAAATATATACCCAACAGAAGTAGATAATTCTTTTCTTAAATATTAAACCTTTTTTTTTTTTTTTTTTTTTTTAACCGCTATTAATATTATTATCAGTATTAATATTATTCTTTTACCTCGGTATCTAGATTTTTGTAATTCAACATTGTAGGGTTCATATGATTCAAGCTATTTAATTTTCTTCGTATGCACAGTGGTCGGAATTTCAAAAAAGCTGGCCAGAAGTCGAAAAATTTAGACGCGCTTTTAGACGTAAGTACCGCGGAAATACCTTCAGAGGGAGCCACTGAATGAAACTGTGAGGTGGAAAATTTATTCTATCTACATATTTCTAAGTGTAGGCTGGCGGAAAACGTGACAATTTTTTCTTTTTAATTGTTAATGCATTTTAACAGTTAAACAAATAGTGTTTCTCGGAAAATTTCGCAACAACAACATTCAACAAAATATGGCCGACAATTGTGGAGGTTAGTAGATAATATTTATGCTGTATTCCTATTTTTTTTCATCAAGTGATCTCCTGAGCGGCGGCTTTTTGAAGTTAACCTCAATTATAACATAACCAAAAGTTTCAAAGTATGGAAACTTTTTTATCTCGCAAGATCCCGCATTTATTCAAAGTGGACAGTGTTAAGGGATGTCCATTTTATTCAGCCGTTAAAGAATTGGGTGCCCCCGCCTGCCCCTGCATGTGTAAAAGCGTTTTAACTTTTTAATTTAATTTTTACTTTTTAATTTAATTTTTTAATTTTTTGGACTTTGGTCTGCCATATTGGATCCGCCATCTTGTTTTTGAGTGCAAGATCACTTTTTTTATAAAAACTGATATCAAATTTGAATTTAGCGCCCTCAAAAACCCTTAAATGTGAAAATTATCCTTCATCTATCAATTTTTTGATTTTTGATCCGCCATATTGGATTCGCCATCTTGTTTTTGAGTGTAATATCACTTTTTTTATGAAAACTAACGTCAAATTTGAATTCAGTGCCCTCAAAAACCCCTTAATGTAAGAATTATCCATCTTATATTAATTTTTTAATTTTTTGTCTGCCATATTGGATCCGCCATCTTGTTTTTGAGTTTGCCTTTGAAGTTTTCAAAAAACCAATGTCAGATTCGGATTCAGCGACCTCGAAAACATATATATACATCACAATTTCACTTGTTTTCTTTAATTTCGACTTTTGGCCAGCTTTTTTGAAATTCCGACCACTGTGGTATGAAGTGAACTATTTGATGTTTAATCAATAGAAACCAATAAAAATCTTTTAATTCGTAAACTAACTCAGAGAGTTCTGTGAATTAGAGTCATTTTTTATTTTATAATAAACATTTCTGAAATTTATTTCCGGTGTAAAACTTAATAAATAATGTATACTGGGTGGTAGATCACGATTTATACTTTCTAAAAGTATAGACGGACCCCTAATACATTTTCACGTGTAACTCTATTTAGAATTGATTTAAAGTATATAAATAGGTATGTTTTCCGAACCGCCTTGATCTCAGAAATCTGAATATGAAGTCAAAAATAGGGGTTTACGCCTGTTTTAATATGTAGACGACCCCTTAAGCAAAATCTAACTACACCATTAAAAAATAGACATTATTACAGATCGACATGTACCAGCCGTATGTTTCTACGATAATTTACGGCGAAATTAGGTGGGGCGGTGGCGATTTTTTTTTTTTTTTTTTTTTTGGTGACTGTACATAATATCCAGTTCAATTTTTTAAAACAAAATAAATTTAATATTTAATTATATTTAAAAAAAAATTGGAAAAGTTCGAAAAAGTTAACTAAAATTACTTTATCAAAACATGTGAGCATTTTGAGATGATTGTTTATGACTAAGAAAAAATAAAAATAAAAATAAAATTTAAATCTATTATCTCAGGTTTCGTTTAAATGATTTAAATAATAATAATAATAATAATATAATATAATATAATAAATAAATAAAAATAAGCAGTAATAAACCATGCCTGTTATTTCAAAATTTTCCTTTTTTGAACTAAATTGTAAATCTTTTTTCACGATAGATGGCGCTAGCACACCTTGCATACGAAGAAAATTAAACTGTAAACTAACTAATAAGTTTATGAAAGTTGTTATTAAACTCCAATTCAAGTAAGTTTTAATGTTTTCAGTATCTTTAAATTAAGAACAATCATTTAATGAATTTTTAAAAATTGCTCATTTATTGTATCTTTATCGATTAAACGTTACTTAACTAGTTAATATTTTACTTATTAGAATTGTTCTGATGGCAACCTATTAATTGTTACTCTCTCAGTTTGGCGTCGCTTGGCATGTGACTATTATTTATTATTATTATTATTATTTATTTTATTTTTTTTAATTGATGTAATACTGCAGATTTGTGTGGAGATTTATCTCATTCCTTTTTCAGTCTGGTTTTGTCGCAAAGATCGAAACTTGAAATGTATAATTGGCTTGAATTAGCTATACAGTTTCCGAAATCTTGCGATTCCTTGTCTCGTAGAAGTGCAAGTTTCCTGAAGGCTAACACTTCGATTTTTGAGCATTTCTCATTCCAGTTCTCATATCCAGTTATCCTTTTTTCATATTTTTAAGCATTTTCTCAATTCCTGTTATCTTTTTTTCATAACGTTATTCGTTTAAGTATGATAACTTTCATGAAAATCACAAAAATATCTTTCATCGTTAGTCTCAATGTTTGTATTCTAGTAGTTCACTTTATCGAAAGTAATTTAAAATGCTTTAATTATTAATTGGTACTGTAATTAAATTATAAAAAATATTTGATAGCATTTACAATCACCTTTAAAAATTGATTGAATTACAATCACTTTTAAGTATGTGTTGTTGGTTTTATTATGTATCTATTAATTGTTAAATTTTATAAAGGTATTAAAATTTTCAATATAAATATATATATATATTGATAATCAGATAGTTTAAATTTAAGGATTATTAAATATTATCAGTATTCAAACAATTAATATGATCAAAAACAAAACCCCACAAATCAAACAAAAATGGAATAAACTGGAAATAGATAACTACATATTTCAATTCTAATGTTATCAAGGGCCGGGTAGAACTCAAATATGCAAAAAGAATGTTTTTCTGTCTCAAAGATAGCAATAGCTAAGAATATCTTTGATCCTGGCCCGAAACATTCTTTGGAGCCAAAACAAGAAAAAATTAAATTAAAAATAAAACTAATTTAAAAATGAACTCACCACAAAAATAGATAAACATATAAGAATTATGAAACCAAGATCCCCAATAAATGTAACAAAATTTCCATCAAAATATCACTTATACAATAGTCAAGAAATATGGAACTAAAGAATGCATGCAAAAAGTGAGTCACATGTAAAATTCAAGAAGCAGATAGCCGTTAAAAGTATAGTTAATCTCAGCACAGTAATAGCAAGAAATCATGGAGTAAATAAAGTAAAGTCATAATTAAAGAAAAAAAAAATCCTTATTCTAGGATTTAGAGATCATGAACTGAATAGTGCTGCCACCTGGAATTATAATTTGAAAAAAATATATATAAAAATTAGGAAGGCATACTAAATTTAATTATGTTGAAAGACCATTTGGATAATCAAACTAACAATGTAAATGTAACATAACTTAATTTAAAATCAAGTAGTTTAATTTCTAGACCTTAAAAAAAAAAAAAAAAATTAGAATAAAAGTCCATTTAATTTTTTTTTTTTTTTTTTTTTTTTTTTTTTATTAAATGTTTGGGATAACCATTTATCGTTGCTTAAGTTTTAAAAAATCGAAATTGTCTGTTTTTATAATTATCAGACACTAATTGTTTTATTTGTAGATTAAAAGATTCTGTCAAAGACATGCTACAAAAAATGAAAGTTTCAACACTAAGAAAATTTTAGAGAAAAATATATGTACTTTCCTTTTGCAAGAGATGAAAATTTTTTAATTTTCAAAATATTTTAAAAAGCTTTTGAGACCAATATTCTTAGTTATTAGTTTTTGTATAATCACTCGTTAGGCCACAAATTTCAAATGTCTCGAAAGCTTTTTAAAATATTTTCAACATTAAAAAATTTTCAACTCTTGCAAAAGGAAAATACCTATATTTTTCTCTAAAATTTTCTTAGTGTTGAAACTTTCATTTTTTTTGTAGCATGTCTTTTCCAGAATAAATTTTATTTTATGCTTTATAGGGCTTCACAATAAAAAGCTTTTAAAAATTATTTTTTACTTAAAATTTATTTTGTGCTTTTTAGTTACAAAAAAAGAAATAGTTTCTTAAAAAACCAGTGTGTAGACAACTGAAGGTTTTCTTTTATCAATTCTCAAAAATTATACTCTGGGGTTCATCGAAGCGGCAGAGCCATCCCTTCTGTGGAGGATCAAAATTGTGATGGCATGTCTCCGGACCACCTCTAGGGGTGTGTCCCAGACCGTCGCCAATTGCCCATCTGCACAGCACTAGTGCGACGTAAAACACAACCAACTGTCTTTTATCAATTGACATTTTTTTTCTAATACTTATCTGCAAAAAAAGTACTATATCGTCTTTCGAGGACCGAATCCGTGACCATCGCGTTATCACCATGACGCTCTAGACACGATAATAAAAATCCAATTTCAATAAAAAGCTTCTAAAAGAATATTTATTTATTCAATTTTATTTTTTACTTAACTAGTGTGCTTTTTAGTATCTAAAAAAAAGCTTCTTAAAAAAAAAAAAAAAAAAAAAAAAAAGAAGGAAAAAAAACTCTTCAAAAATTCTTAGAATACTGTGTAAACAATGAAAAATTTTCTTTTATCAATTGATACAATTTCTATTAATTATCTGCAAAATTTAACACATCGATCCTTCAGGGGATAGAACTCACTACCATCGCATTACCAACTTGACGCTCTGACTAACTGAGCCAATGAGCTATGATAAAGTCTGCTGACATTTACTTTAAAGTTGAGGTGCCTTATATATTAGCGTGACATGAAGACGCGATAACGAAATCCGATTTCAATAAAAAGCTTCTAAGAAAAATTATTTATTTATTTATTTATATTTAAAATTTTATTTTGTGCTTTTTAGTAACTAGATAAAAAGCTATTTTAAAAAAAATCTTCAAAAATTATTAAGATACTGTGTACACAACGAAATATTTCCTTTTATCAACTGACACATTTTCTATTAATTATAAATCATTTTCTTACAATTTTTTTTTTTTTTTCTTCGTCTTGTTTTTTAGCGTGACAGAAAACGCGATGGCGAATTCAATTTCATATTATAATATATTATATAAATATAACGCTTCTAAAAATATTTATTTATGTATTTTTTACTTAAAACTTTTTATTTTGAGCCTTTTTAATGTCTAAAATATTTTGTGTTTTCTAATATCTAAAAAAAAAAAAAAAAAAAAAAAAACTTCTTAAAAGTAACTCTTTAAAAATTCTTAAGATATTGTGTAGTCAACGAAAAATGTTCTGTTATCAATTGACACCTTTTTCTACTAATTATCTGCAAAACTTCTGAGTCGGACCTTCGGGTATCGAACTCTCGCCCTCCGCGTTACTAACGTGACGTTCTATCCAACTAAGCCATGCAGCGACAAATGGAACAGCTTATATTTACGTTAAAATGGAGGCGCCTTTTTTATTAGCGTGACACGAAGACACGGTGACAAAGCCAACTTCATATAAAAACCTTCTAACTAAGTAGAATATTAACAAAAACAGATTTATGTAAAGATGTTTTAAAATTTGTAAAAAATTTGCTTTAAAGGGAAAATCATTACGTTTATCATACAGATAAAATTCCAGTTGGCGATTATGGTTAAGAATAATTTTTAAATCCAAGAAATTAATCGCATTAGATTCCAAATCAGTGTTACTGAGAGATAGTCTATCAGGGTAATCAACTGGTAATTTGTATTATCTAAAAGTAATATAATTACATCATCAATATATCTTGGTAATCTAAAATTCGTACATTCAATGTCACGTTCATAATAATATAAATATAGATCAGCTAACATACTAGATGCAAATCCACCTTGTGGTAACCCTAAACGTTGTTTATATAAAAAATTATCGAATAAAATATAATTATGATATAGGATAAATCTAGTCAGAGTTTTAAAAACTGAAGGAGTTATATTATTATTTAGATTTAGAAACTGCAGATTTTCAACAAAAAATTTATTTATAATTTCAAACATATCTTTAATAACATTATTAAATTATTAATAAATTTTATTAATAATTATAATATTATAAAATTATTACTAAATATATTATTAAATAGGTCATTGAAATCAAAAGTTTTAATACCAGTAATATTTGTAAGATTTTTTATTTTATTATTAAGTTGAAAATAATTATAGTTGAAAATAATTTAAGTTGAAAATAATTTAAGTTGAAAATAATTATACTTATTATTCTTAGAATTTATTAATTTGTATTAATTAAAAATATACCTATTTTTAATTTCTATATTGTCAGAAATCTTAACAAAAATATTACTAGTATCCATAGTTTCAAAAAGAAGTTGTTTATAATACTTTTTGCAAATAATTGCATAGTTATTCGCCGCCTTGTCAACATAAGTAATAATGAATTTAGATTGCAAATCTAAAATTGCTGAATTAATTTCTTTGAAGCTGTAGTACTTGATATTTGAAAGATGGTACATATTAAAGACTAAATCAAGTTTAAATTTATCAAGTAACTTAAATTTCCACTCATTAAAAAATTCCACAGGTTTATTATAATCATTAGCTATTTTGTATATAAAGAGATCCAAGTCCAGATTAAATTGAGTTATGATATTAATAAATTTGTATTGTGAAGGCATACGGAATTTAGTACCATACTTCATCAAAGATCTTAAAGTAAGATTTTCCACAATATTGATATCTCCAGTAATAATACGACCATGATATTGATTGACAAATGATTTATATTTGGAATCAGAACAATAGCACGGAGGCTGTTCATTAGAAGTAGGAAATTTGGAAAATTTATTATAGTTAAAAAAATTTCTACCTAAAGTAGTATTGTATTTAAAAATTTTTGAATGGCAAAATTTTTTATAGGAAAAGAATTGGAAGGATCATTAAAGATATTGTGAAATTGAAGTTTATTAAAAACAGGATGAGAGAAATTTATCCCCAAGGTTGAGTTATTTATTTTTTGACAAGATTTTAAGTCAAGTTTAATATTAAAAGACTCAGCACTATAGTGTAAAATATCCAAAAATGCATCACTAGAATGATAATCAAAGGAATATGATTCGAAAACTTTAAAATATTTAAGAAGAGACTTCTTTTTAATTCCAAATATAAAATTATTATTAATTCCAAATATAATATTCCAATTATAACTCTGAAGAAAAAGATGTTCTAAAGATTTTATATTATGTAAGATAGATGAATTGTCAAGAATGTGGGAAGACCTTGAAGGACCCCAGCAGTTCTAGTAGTTTTTTAAATAAAGATTGATTTAATGTTGCATGAATATTTTTGTAGAAATCAATTTTTGAAACCTTGGAATAAACAATATACTATTGTTCATTATAGACTTGAGAATTGAGACCAAAAGGACAAATTGTATTCAAAGATTGACTATATTGTAATTCAAGTAAGAGACGTTCCTTCAAATTCTTCTTAAAATTAAGAATTTTTATAGTAATATTATTAAAGTCATGTTGATGGAAATGCTTAAATTCAAAATTGGAAGTAAATTGACGTGATTTTTTAATATTAGAACGATGTAAGTTAATACGCTTATGCAATGGATTACTAGTTTGACCAATATATATATCATATTCCTTAAATTACACTTGATAGAATAAATGATATTAAACGCCTTACAAAAGGTAAACATGAGAAGAGCTGTCACTGAAATGAGACGCATCTGCCAGAGGACAAGTAAGACAACGTGAAGAAGGACATTTTTTTTTTTAAATAAATTTCGAAGAGGAGGATGATATATGTAGCAGGATAACGATCCAGAGTAATCCCTATACATTACTTTGTACCGAGCACAAGACAAACTATAACATTTTCATTTTTTTTTTTTTTTTTTTTTTTTGCCAGGTGCTAAGAATATACTAAAAACTACCATTTAATGAGTTAAGAAGATAAATATTCTAGAATTAATATAATAAATAAAAATACTAGAACTAAGGGGAATATGAACAATATTATGTTTAGTAATAATGAAACTGAAGTATAAAAATTATAAAAAATCTTGATTAGTATAAATTTTGAAATTCTTGAATAATGAAGGTACACATTTTAAAATATAGATGATATTACATAATTTAAACACAGAGAAAAAAAACAATCTAACAGAAAAAAAAAAAAAAAAAAAAAAATGGGAGAGAGAGAGAAAAGATCTTTGCAATTAAAAAACATTAAAATCTGCATAAATAGGATAGGAATATATACATCAATATCCGCATAATTAGATTAGCAATATAAATCAAAAATAAACATTGCAACTAAGAAACCATGAATTCAACTAAAATAGAATAATGATAATGATAATAGAATAAAATACGATACTAGAAGTTATAACCTCATATTTGAAGTAGTAACTAAAACATATGATTAATATGCATGGACGAAAAACTAGAAATTGAATATATCACAAATATACAATATAATATAAATGAGAGTCTAAATAATTAAAGAATGACAAATAATAATGAAGTGAAACCAACATTCATGATAGTATTTGTATAAATTTCAACAAAATATAAGATTCAAATGTATAATGAAGAAACAGCATGTCAGAATATTTCAGAAATTATTAATAACAGTAAAAATTGTGAAATAATAGCAAGATAACTTACTAATTATATGATTAAATATACAGGTGTTGGAGAAAATAATGGAAACACTTTCACTTTTTTAATTTTGTCTAATATCTTGAAAAATACTTAACGTGTTGTTCTTGAATTTTAGGAGTAAGTAAAAAATGCCTTTCCTCATATTTTTAAGCAAAGATTTTGTCACGAAGGCTTTTATGGGACGAATAACAAATACAATAAAATAAAAAGTATTTGCGATTACCTTGTATCTGGAAAAGCGTCGATTGAACTGTAAATTTTAGATGCGCTTATAAATATTATACTTTATAAGTGTGTAGAGTTTTGTGAGGATATATCGAATATTTAATGAGTTTTTAATATTTTATTAAAAAATGCAAAAAAAAAAAAAAAAAAAATCCCAAGTTTTTACTTTATAACTCCAAAGGCTTTTCGGCAAATTTCATGAAACTTTCGGAAAACATGACGATGTATGCCTGAATCATTACATTATAGTTACAACAAATATATCAATATTCAAGGAGATATGGACAGTTCTAGTAAATAATGTATTACTGCACATGCGCGAACTGTAGCCCCCCTTTACCCCCCCCCCCAAAAAAAAAAAAAAGAAGAAGAAGAAGAAACTGACATAGTTTAATACTTAACTGTCTGGACTACCTTATGGCAAAAAAAAAAAAAAAAAAAAAAAAAAAAACAGTTGAATATCGCAAAAACTCATAGAAATATCGATGATTAAATGAGCTGTTTTTCAGCTGTTTTCTAAAACGGTCTTTACGATAAGGGGTCATTCACAAACGAAAATTTGTATCAGAAAGAAATATAACGCAATGAAACTTGATACAATATTTGCAATTCTTTTTTCTTTTTCTTTTTTTCTTTTTTTTTTTTTTATATAGTACAACTGAGTACAACATACCTAAAAAAAAATAAAAAAAAAAGAGGAAAAGAAAAGAAATATGAATTGTTTGACAAAAGAAAAATGAAATTTTTTTCTGATACAAATTTTGATTTGTGAATGACCCCTTATCATAAAGACCTTTTCAGAAAACATCTGAAAAACAGCTCATTTAATCATCGATATCTCTATGAATTTTTATGATAATCAACTGAATTTTTTTTATAAGGTGTTCTATACAGTTGAGTATTAAACTATGCCAAAGTTTTTTTGCTACAGTCCGTGCATCACAGTAACAAACTATTTACTACAACTGTCCATATCTCTTGAATAATAAATATATTTGTTTTAAACTATAGTATAAAGCCGTGTGTTATCATGTTTTTTAAAAGTTTCAAGAAATTTTGAGAAAAAATTTTGGAGTTTTAAAGTAAAAACTTTCGAAAACATTTTTGTATTTTTAAATAAAATGTTAATAACTCTTCAAATATTCGAGACATCCTCACAAAAATCTACACACGCATAAAATATAACACTTACAACCATATCTAAAATTTGCAGATCAATCGACGCTTTCTCAGATACAGGGTATTCACAAATTTATTTTATTTTATTGGATTTGTTGTTCGTCCATTAAGAGCCTTCGTGACAAAATCTTTGCTGAAAAATATGAGGAAGGACATGTTTTCCTTATTCCTAAAATTCAAGAAAATTACATTAAGTATTTTTCAGATATTCGATAAAACGTAAAAAAGCGAACGTGTTTCCATTGTTTTGTCCAACACCTGTACATATATTATATGTATAACGAGAATTCGCTGTATTTTCTCTGTTGGAATTTTGAAAACAGTTCTAATATATTCATTATTTTTATTATAAAAAGGAAAAGAAATTATAAATTTCATACCGACTCATCTTAAAATTTTATTTACTTTTTTATGAAAAATTGTTAGATTATTATTATTATTATTATTAATTAAAAAGCCACTTTGCATTGATATTTTAAAATTGCTAGCTGGCAGTCTTCTAACTGAATCTCTTTTTATTTATTAATTTAACTGACAAGGAGACGGCAAGGGTGTGGGGTCCTCAAATCGAACGGAGGTTCCGCGTGTAATTAGCACTCAGTGAGTGTATTCATATACTCAAACCCTAGAGCGCACTACTTAGCCATCGCCGAGAAAAAAATTCCTGAAGTTTGAAAAAAAAAAAAAAATTTATTTGTATTAAAATTTAATGAATCGTTATAAACAATTTCTTTTCAACTTTTATACATTGTTAAATCGCGAATTTAATGATTTCTAACTTTTTAACGATTAGAACTTAGAACTGTAGATAGAATAAATACAAAAGCCACAGTTCTTTTAAACATTACCATTTATTTTTCATAAAATAACATATTATTAAATACATTGAATATTTATGATTATACGTTTATAGCATTAGCAATTCTTTCAATCATTCATCTTTACGAATACACAAACCTGGATGATATTTATCATAAAAACAAGAAAAATGCAAATTTTGTCGACAACTTGCACAACAAATAAATGCAGCTTTTTTACAGGAGCACGGTGTTTTGAGAATTTCTCCAAAAAAGCAAACTTCGTTCACGTTCATAAATATTTCTCGATGTTCAGATAATTTTGACGCATACCATATAAAAAGTTAGAAATCATTAAATTCGCGATTTAACAATGTTGATTATTAACAAAATGATTTAACAAAATGAAATTAACAAAGTTGAAAAGAAATTGTTTATAACGATTTATTAAATTTTAATACATTTTTTTTTTTTTTTTTTTTTTTTTTTTTTTTCAAACTTCAGGAATTTTTTTCTCGGCGATGGCTAAGTAGTGCGCTCTAGGGTTTGAGTATATGAATACACTCACTGAGTGCTAACTACACGCGGAACCTTCGTTCGATTTGAGGACCCCACATCCTTGCCGCCTCCTTGTGAGTATAAAAGCGCCTTTTTATATACCCTGAATTTGAAACTGATTTTCATAAAAGTTTAAAATTCCCTATAAACAGCAATTGTGAGTTTAAAGTAAAAAGAAATTTCTAGTTTCGTTTTTTTTTTTCTTTCTTTTTTTGAGATTTGAAAATAAAGTTAAAAAATAGGACTTTTTTTTTTTTTTTTTTTTTTTCAGGGAATTTAGCATTGATATTTTAAAATTTGCGAACTTTAAACTTCCAACTCAGTTTTTAAATCACGTTTTTTTTTTTTTAATCGCGAATTTTTAACTAATGCTGACAAAAGTTAGAAGTTTTCAAGATTTTGTTCAAATGTACTAATTTTTATTTATTTTTTCCTTACATGCCACTTTTCATTGATATTTTAAAATTTACAAACTGTCAATTTTTCCACTTCCAACTCTTGATAGTTGGTAAATCACATTTTTCTTCTTTTTTAAGAGTATAAAAATATTTTATTAGGGGAGAGTTTGATAAAACGGGATACGTCACCTAGGGACCCGACTAGTGCTGCTACTTAGTGGACGACGACAGAAACTTGCTCTCGGCCGTCATTACAAAGAACTTTGAACAATAAGAAGGGAAAGCTTCGTAGATGTAACATAAAATGCACTCGCATCTCCTGTGTTATGAAAATGTAATGCAGTAATCCTACTTTACAGGATGAAATTGCAATTGGCGACCGATGCTGGGCGGGATCGCTCTTGTGTGAGTAGCGATAAATCGGAAAATATTGCTTTCTTTGTGATTTTAAAATTCCCCTTTTCGCAAAGCGAGTAGGCTCCGTTTACAACCTCGCTTAAAATCAACCCGCATTTTAACGATGCTTCTTTTAATCCCCCTTTCTGTTTTGTCCGTTTACAACTATCTATCTCGGAATAAGGATAGAGAGGGTGACAACCGGTTTTCAATGGGGAAAGAAAGAAGTAAAGCTTCCTTCAGATACTAGCAACATGCAGCGCGTCAAAACTCATAAATTATCCATTGTCCGAAAGCGACCCTTGACATTTTGCACACATTTACAACGAAGGACATTACTTTTTATTGCTCTTTTACAAAAGAGACCCCCCTTCTCATGCAATTATCGCACCAGGAGGTTTGGGATCTTCGATTGCAGCCAGCGTCGATCGAGGAGATCGACGCTGACCGCATCAAAGAAATATCAATAGAGCCGACTTGCCGCTTTCTAAAGTTGCCAGTCTCTGAAGGGTCCTTAAGGTCCCTTTAAATGAGATGTCCCTTTAATTCACAAACCAAAACATTCGCATAAATTCTATTGATGTTAGTTATAAATGTACAGAAAAAAAAAAAAAAAAAAATGCAGTCGGCAGCAAAGGTTTCCGAGCACTAGCAAAAATTCCTATATAAAAAAAGTACACTTGATACAGTTTTGTTAAATAAATCCTTATCGAATCCTGTTCTTAGCCAGTTTAGGAATACGATTCGACAGGATTTATTTAACAAAATGCACATTTTTTATGCAAGAATTTTTGCTAATGCTCGGATACTTTTGCTGCCGACTGTATTTAGTAAAATAATTACCACAATCATGATTTTATCTTTGAAAAACGTTGAGATATGTTTTTGTTTAGTGTATTGATATTAATAATAATAATAATAATAATAATAATATATATATATATATAGTAATACAATATTATATCAGTGCAAAAATTTGAAATTTAAAGATGATTTAATTTCAGTATTAAAACAATTATTCGGATCATAAGCGAAGACTCTCTGCAAGGAAATAAAATAAAGAAGAATTTTAGTGTTAAATAGTCCTACATTTTTCTTTTTCCATTTCGCAAAATTACATAACAGACAGAAATAATTTTCTTATTTAAAGTTGAAAAAGAAATAAAATTTATAAGAAATATTTTTTTAAGATTATCGCAAATATAAAATGAATTGGCAAGAGGTTAGATTACTTTCTATAAATTCTGAAGTTGATAAAAACAATTATTTTTATTATTTTTTCTATTCGCAAGAAGAAAATATTATTATACAATCGAGAAAATTTTTGACTTCTGGTTTTCGATGCATTTACACGTTTTGAAATATCACGACAACAATATGACCATTTTTAAAAGTGCATGCCTGTCTGTGTGTCGTGCATGGTTTATAAAAATTTTGTGGGCGCTGTATCTCGTTTAATAATGGGTGGAATTCCGAAAAACTTAATTTTCATATGAATTGGTGCTGATTATATTTACAGTAAATCGCCCAGCAGGCAGTATCATAATCATATATTACAGCCAGACCGTATCTAAAGCATTACTTTTTACAGGATAATCCCAAACATTTTGTTTTTTCTTTAATTTTTTACCACTCCTTTTGTTGCTTTTGCGAAAACTTTTTTGCTGAAATATATATGAAATTAGCATATTCTTTACACTCCGAGAGTTTTAGGACAATTCATCAAGAATTTTTCTAGATATTTGACAAAGCGTCTGAAATCGTAAGTGTCCGGCCATTTAAGGAAAAGTAGTGTATAAATTTACGAATGAAAAGCACAAGCGAAAATATTTTATTATTCTATTATATTTGAAGTAATATTTTCTTTTAACTGTAATAAATAGAAAAAAGGATCTTTATTTATGCACTAGAAATGCAATTATGCGACGTCTAAATCATCATTTTTAAAAGTACATTGAAAACACCAATTTATTCATCAGAGAGTTGCTCCCGTTTTTTATTCATTATACTTCTTTAGATAATTATATATTTTTTAAAGAACAATAAGTTTTGAAACAAGTAAAACCGTGCTAATAAAATCTTACTTGACAAAAAATTGTAATTTATTTATTTATATTTTCTATTGCATTCATTACTTCCCTCTTTCACTGTATTTTTTCGAATAATAATCAAATAATACTGTATGTCTTTACTGTCTTAGAAATGTCGGTTATTAAGAAAAAATAAAATATAATTTTTATGTAGCATTTAAATGGATAATCTTAAACTGAAATTAGTCAGTTAAATTATTAGAAAAAAAAAAAAAATAATAATAATAATGCATTCAAACTTCATTTATTTTTGTTATTAAGGTTTTTTTTTGTAGAAATAAACAGTGAACTTAAATTCAGCAACGCTTTTGTCTCTTCCTGAAACGAACGAGCATTACGCATAATTTTGCTCGACATCTTTCAAGTAAACAAAAATAAAATAAAATAAAATAAATAAATAAACAAAAAAACTTAAAAGCAAATAAGTGAAAGACAGCGAACAGAAGTAAATTAAATCCAATACGGCGCAGCGCACAGCTACATCCGAAAGGAATTGTGGGTAAAAGACGGGTTTTAGAAGGATTAACCCTAGTCCCGACTGGGGTTGTTTCTGACCCTAGTAATCAACCCCTCTTTTGAGGAACCGGTTCAATTGGAGAGAATTTGGGGAATTCAACCCCAGTAAAAGTGAGGTTGTGAACGGGGCCTAATGGATTGATGGTCATTATCATTCTCAGTTACAAGCGTCTAAGGCAAAGCGTATCTAACCTATAAGCGTGGACAGTGGTATTATAATCCTGTCGCAAATTTTTCGCTAGCTCCCTCTAACGGTTGGTGAGGAAATCTCTCCCAGAATTCTGTGCACCGTCGAGAAATTCAGTCGCATTTTGAGTTGAACGGTGAACGGGTGAATGCAAATGGCGCGGACTTTAAAAGTTAGCGGAGCACGTGCTAGATTTTTTTAAATAAAATTTCTTTTCTAATGTCTTAAGTATTATGTTTTTATGTATGTATTATTTGTTTTAAAAAAATGCCTGCCCACGCTTATTATTGCAGTTTTATCAACTGCAAATCATCATCTTTAAATAAGCAGATTAGAATGTACAGATTCCCCAAAGACACAGAAAGGTAAGTTTAATTTAGTTTTTTCCAATATCTAATTTATTAATATTATTTCATCATTTTAAAAAAGAATTTTCTCTTATATTTAAAATCTTTATTTGTATGTTACACTTCTTGAAAATACCGTCAGTAAGCTTTTTAATATCGCTATGAGATATCCAAAATTTGCTTCTTGTACATTTTTAGATAATCCAGTTTTTTCATCTTTTACTGCGTATGATTGTTAATTAAAATAATTTCAAAGTTATTTGTTGCATTAATGTGTACAACGCATTATATAATTTGCCCAATGCAGTGTGCGAGTTTGTTTCTATGTTTATAAAATTTTGAACTTTTCCTATATTTATAAGAAATAAAATCACTGAAAATAATTTTAGGCTTCTGTTATTTAACTGATAGTTGAATTTCATAAACTATTTATTTCAAACTTTTACTTGTATCTCCATGATTTTTAGGTCTAAATATTCAAAAAAAAAAAAAAAAAAAAAAAAAAAAAAAAAAAAAAATTGTTTCATGTACTTATATGAAAATGATATGTTTGTGCTGAATATTAGGAGCTAATCTAGCCATATATTAAGGTCTTTTCGCTTCCCTCCAGAAAATTTAAATTATTGAAATTGACCCATTTATATATATATATATATATTTAATGGAATTTTTACATAGTTACAGTATTATTTCAAATGATTACTTATGTTTGGTACTTAAAAATGTTAACATTTGATGACTAAAAAATTTTTTGAATTAACTGCTAAAATCAAAGGTTTACCATAATCATATTTTCACTAATATTAATGTAATTCCCAAAAAATATTTAGTGTTTCATTAAAGACCAAAAAATGGAGAAACCTTTTTTCAGTGTATAAGAAAACAAAATGAATCCAGCAAAATCATACAAAATATTTCTATTATAAGTTCATTGTCAAACTTTAGTTCAAATTAAATCAGAATTGCAAAAATGTCGTGATGAGAAATTTTCAAGTGGCATTGTAATTTCAAGCAGCCAACACTTAGTGGGGGGGGGGGGGGGGGGGGGGAGCTGAGTAAGATGCCCAGCAATCTTATTTCAGATATTTGATTGATAAATGAGCTACACAAATTTGATGCGGATTGATTCAGTATTACAAAACAAATCATAATAAATTTTTCATTTGGTCGCCACTTGGAAATAAAATTGTGAATCAAGTTATGAAGCGAACATATCCAAGATTTTGAACCATCAGTTCACTATCCAACATTTGTGATTTTAAAATTTTAAGTGGTAGCCTAATTTCAAATGGCTCCGCTGAACTTAAGATATCTGCCACTTTATTAAAAATAGCAGATAAAATTCATTAATAAACTTCATTGAGATACTTATACGGTCTATTCATGTCAAAATTCAAACAAATTCGGAATACACTTTTTATAATTTGAATTTTAAATTTTCAAGTGGTCTCCACTTGAAAATAAAATGGCGGAGCAACTTGGTTAACAAATTCACACAAGATATTTGATACATTCACTGTTGAAATTTGGAGTATTATTTTAAAAGTTATGATTTTAAGATTTGAAGTGGCCCTGCTTAAGGTATCTGTCACTTTATTAAAAATAGTGGATAAAGTTCATTAATAAACTTTATTAAGACCCTTATGTGTTATGTACATTTACATCAAAATTCAAACAAATCTGGCTTTTAATACTTTTCCCAATGTGAATTTAAAATTTTTAAGTGGCCGCTACTTGAAAACAATGTTGGAGCAACTTGTTTAATGAATTCATCCACGATATTAAGATCAATTTTCTGTGCAAATTTAGTTTGATTTGGAGTATTATTTTCAGAAATATCCTGATGAAATATTTTCATTACAGATAAACGAAGTGATTGCAATAGGTTGATTTCTAAAAAAAAATCAACCTAATGTGGCTCAGGTTTTTTTTTTTATTTATTTATTCAATATCAAATGAAAAGGATAATTTTTCTGAATACAGGAGAGTAACTCTAATCGATGCAACAATTAGAATTTTAACTAACTGAAGTACGAAATTTCAATAGCAATGCTCATTATTTCATTCATCATTCTAGTGACAGACCTTTTGTCAGACGTTTATATTCTTCCGGTTGGAATTTCTAATTTTGAATTTACTGTATTGCTGAAAATTAAAAAAAAGTTTGTTTTCATATGTAAATGAATGTAAGCAGAAATTAGTAATCAACATTTACTGCTATTAAAAAGTCTAAGCATGTGCAGTTAAAAAGATCTAAAGAACTACTTTAAAAATATTTTTATTTTTTAGGATATCATTTATTTTAAAATTCTTATTTCTTCTATTTTTGTAAATAGAGAAAATTTATACTTTAACGCATATTTTTTTTTTCTTTTCTGTACTGGGAAAAAAAAAAAGCAATTTTGAAGTTGTGCAAATTTCAAATAAAATTGTTAATTGCCCCTTATGGTGGATAAAGACCAGGGTTGGCAGGTTTTTGATGGTTTAAATTTAAACCATGGTCTAAACTGTCATGTCAAAAACTTTTATTACAAATTTAATTATGTCAAATTTTAATTTAACAAAATATAGTTTTAACCCTTTGTATTCCACAGGGACTTTGAAGTCCCGTCAGAAAAATTCCTAAGTATAGCCTACATTTACTACAGAATTTCATTGGATTAAATTAGAAAAAAAAAAAGTAAAATTTTTCTAAGTTTAATAGGAGTTGTTTTTCATGCGTAAAGAAATATAATAAAGTTTCAAACTATTATTCCAAAAATAAGGTAATTTGAGATATAAAGAGTTAAAAGTTATTTTGAAAAGTAAACAGGTTGATGTTCTTTGAAAAACACATTGTTATGACATTTTGCTTAGTAAAAAAAAAACTTAGGCCTTTTAAATTTTCATTATGAATTATGTTCATTTTTAAAAGTTGATTAATGTATTAATTTTCATGTGCATTAAAAATTTTTAAGGTTAGATACACTTTGGTCTAAGGAGAGAGTGCAACTTTCCAGCAAGATCGGAAGCAGCTATCTGAGCATGCGTATGGACTTGACACCTCAGCTTCCTTCTCATATATTCAATTTCATTTCAACTAAATATGGGGTTATTGGCGCCATCTATTGCTATTAATGTAAAACACGCTTTCATAAATTGAAAATTCCTTTTTCCTTCTTTTTTTCCTTTTCTTTTCTTTCTTTCTTTCTTTTTTTTTTTTTTTTTTTTTTTTTTTTTTTTCTTTTAAATGTTAGAGTTTATATTATTATTTTTTTTTTCAGGTTTATAAAAGATACATTTTTAAAATCATATGAAGGCATAAGGAAATATTATTTATTTTAAAATAAATTTTATTAGTGTTTTGTATTTTTCTTTTAAAAGTGACAATAAAAATTTTTCTTTACTTTTTATAAAAATAATTGATATCATAAACAAATGACAGAAATTTGTAATATATTTAAAGCAACAATGGCTGGGTGATGCTACAAACTTTGAAAATAAAACTGAAATTCATAATGTATGTCAATAAATAAATAAATAACATATTTGTTGATTTTGATTGAAACCCATAATAATTTATTAAATATATATATATATATATATGTATATTAAAATTAGCATTATAACACTTTATTCTATAATATATATATATCTGTAAAAGTATATGGTAAAAAAAGAAAACGAATTTATCTATTATTTAAATAAATTATTTGTTCGCTAAATTTCTAACAATAATATATACTATTTAAATGTGTAACTGTATAAAATTTTCAGTATTGCATTTTTTTCCCTTGTTAAATATAATATGTAGAGAAAAAAATATTTTACAGAGATTATAATAATTAGATTATATCAAATTTGTACCTAAAATTAATTCATATTTTCAGTTTTATTATTGTTATGACTTTATCTATTTATTTCGTATTTATTGGGGCGGAGGCATAAGTATACAAATAAAAGCTACATCCTTTTCTCAAGTAAATAAATAAAATAACAACTTGTATAGGCTAATTCTTTAGATTTAATATTCACATAAAATTAAGTTACGTACATCTGCAACCTTTAAATTAGATTTAATTAGCATTTTCCATTTTCTTTCTCCTTCCACTCACCCCCCGTTTTTTCAGCCCCCAACAGTGACCGAAAGGTACTGTTTTCCAAGTTTGTAGACTGTAAGTGCCGGGTTCGGATCCAGGTTGCGATTGTCGGCCTAGTCTTTCGGAGTTTTTCGTGGTTTTCTCCTAAAGGCACGTAAGTACAGGCTAGGTTCCTTTAGATAGATCCTCAAGGATGGCATCCCACCCAGACCTAGTACCCAAAGCGTAATCAATCAGCCTTAATCTCAAAAACTTTTCCTTTTTGTAATTTCAATGATTTTTTTTTTTTTTTTTTACTTTATAAATTATCTGTCTTAATATCATCAACAATTTTCTATTCTCATTTGTGGAGTATTTTTATTATAGGTATAATCAATATTATCTTATCATATGTCCTTGTAGATTTATTTTAATTTAAATTTAATGGTTTTAAGACGTGTTATTTCTTTACTTTTCTTCTTATGTATTTATTTATTTATTTCAATGTATTCAAGACAAATTTGAGGAACTTTGTAAAATTTAAAATTGTTATAAAATTTTCTGCTCCAAATCTCTTCTTTCACTATATATATATATATATATACATACATATTGAAACACACAAATACGTGTGTGATATTTATCATTTCATTTCATTCTCTGCAATGTTTGAAATGCTTTTCATAATATATGTAAGGTACATAAATATTTTAATATTTTATATTTACTAATTTAATATTTTATATTTTTATTGTATATATATACTATTACTTAAAAATGTAAAATAGTGTATTACTTAAATTAGTACAGTCGGTAACAAGTGTCCGAACACTAGCAAAAATTCCTATGTAAAAAAAGTTCACTTCATACGGTTTTGTTAAATAAATCCTTATCGACTCGTGTTCTTACACTGACTAAGAACAGGATTCAACAAGGATTTATTTAACAAAACCGTATGAAATGTACTTTTTTTACATAGGAATTTTTGTTAGTGTTCGGACACTTTTGTTACCGACTGTAATATACTATTTCATATTTTTTAATTGTTTATGTTTACAGTTTATATATTTATTTTTATTGAATATGCAGCAAAAAATTCTATTGTATCTATAATATATTTTTATATATTTATTACTTATTATAAGTAATAGTGTATTACTTAATGTATTTACTAATTTAATATTTTATGTGTGTGTACATGCATTCTACATAGACATACATATGTATGCAAAGTTAAACCTCATAGATTTAAAACATTTCTTGAAAATTAACAATAATTTTGATTGTTTTTCCGTTTTTGTAAATTTGCAAAATGTATAAAAATAATAAATCAATACATGTTTAAAACAAGTCTTATAAATAATCAATTAACAACATATTTAATGGAATAAACGAGAATTTAAAATAATTAAATAAAAAGCGTTTCAGTCATAATATGTATGGAAAAATAATAATAATAATAAAAAAATTTGATTTTTTATGCATTCTCATCGATATTTATTCCATCTTCTGCCATTCCCTCACCCTTCTTTCTCTCTCTCTCTCTCTTTCCTTTCTTTTCTTTTCTTCTTCTTTTTTTTTTTTTTTTTTTAATTTTAGATAGTTTTTAAGTTTATTAACCATTTCACATTTTGTTATCTAATCAAGAGATGGCGACACCAGCTGAGTAAAAATCTTAGATCCGCAATCGGCGAAAACCTCATTTCCGGTTAGCTAGATTGTTGCACTCTCTCCGTAGACGCTTGTTTCTCAGTTCGTCCCGCCTCGAGACCACTAGTTGATGGAAAGTTGTAGCTCTTAGAACTTTTTTACTCTGTTTTCTTGGACTTTCTACATTTACGTGCTTTGTTTTCTAGATTATACTGCCTACCAGTGTTGGGCAGCAGTGTTGGGCATAATTGATTAAAAAGTAATTGAATTACAATTATATATATATATATATATATTTGGTCAATCGATTAACAAGTAATTGATTACAAATAAATTGAATTATTACAAATAAATTGAATAAGTAATTCAATTTATTTGTAATCAATTATTTCTTAATTTATTGACAATAAAATAATTGTAATTGTAATTCAATTACTTTTTAATCAATTATGCCCAACACTGCTGCCTACATACATGGGAATACAATTGCGGTGAGTATTACATTTGATTAAGCATTTATTAACGAATATTCTCATGCGTAGTCTATTTAATTTTCCTTTCAGGTTTAGGCAGCAGCCATGTTTGTCTTGAACAGTGTCGGAGTTGGACAAAACGGGACACTTATGAGTTGGATAAAACAGGATACTGTTTTTTTATGCTGTATATTCGTCCCTCCTACGTTTGTATTTCCTCTAGTGAAGGAAAACCCACGACTCATGGATGATGCTTTCCTAGGATAATTTGCAGTGCATCACAAGACCGGCTGGATCACTAAGGAGACCTTCATTGTTAGGTTTAAAAAATTCGTAGAATTTTCCAACCCTACCCATAAGAAGCCAGTGCTGTTGCCACTTGATGGATACAACCACAGACTAAAGAATCTCTTAGACCCGGTCTGACGACTATCTGTAATGGGGAAAATTGAAGTAACTGTAAAGAGCTTAGAACGATTGGCGGCCATATTGGGACAAGCAAGAAACAAGTAACAAAGCAATCTATATATGTAAAAAGAATGCATGTCTGCCCGCCCTTTATGCATTACAATGCCATTCATCCGATCGCCATGAAACTTTGGGAAGTTGTTGATTACATTCGAAGGTTTCTGGCATAATTTTTTTTTTTTAATATCGCCCCCCCTCCCCCCTGCTAACAACGGGATTAAAACATATTTTTCACATTTCCTTTATTTCTCAATGAAAAAAAAAAAAATAATAAATATTCAAAACGTTTTAACTTCAACATATTAAAAACAGATATTACAAAATATATATATAAAAAAATTCCCCAACAAGGGGGGGAGGGGTTAAAAAATATCTATATATATACATATAAGATTAAACTCATTGATTCACTGACTCAACATAGCCGTGAGTATGCTATGGGAGATATAGTCACAAATTTTGGTGAGCAGGTTGGTTTTAGGACCCTGACCCCCACTAAGACGGTGTTTTGCGATATACCCCCCCCCCCCCTCCTCCTCCTGGGAGCAGAATGCAAAACACATTTATTAGCATAACTCGGCTTCAAATTACTTCACAGTAAAGAAAATTGCAAATCAGGAGACTAGAACTGAGTAGAAAGAAATCATTGCCTGTGATTTTGGAATTTTGCATTTTTAAGGGGGGGGGTTGTGGGTGTTAATTAAGTGTACGAAATATGCACTTTAATGGGATTTTGCAAAACGTTAAACTTCACCGCGAGGTAGAGAGAGTAAAAACAGGTTAGGTACTGCCAAAGGTATTGGAGCTTCAGGCTCAACGTGTGACGAGCAGGATTGGATTGGATTTGGGAATAAGGCCGATTGACTGCTGTAGGTCCTAAGCCTGAGGGGGGAGTGCCCTCCATGGGGGGTCTTTATAAGGTGTCCTAGTCCGTATTTACGCAAGTTTTTTAGAAAACCACGAAGAACCCGAACGGCTAGGCCGATGAGCGCGACCTGGGATCGAACCCGGCACCTCACGTCTACCAGCTTTGAGCGTAGAACCGCTAGGCCACTGGTGGGCATGCGACGAACAGGAAAACCGTTATCTAAGGTAGCGGGAACTTTAACTTAGATTTTGACTGATTTCAATGATTTATTTATTTATTTTTAAGTTTTATTATTATTATTGATATAGCATTTTGAGAATTCATTTAAATATAATGACCAGCGAAGCGGGCAAAGCCTGCTAATCTACTTATAAAATTGCTTATACATCTGTTTCAAAATTGGGGGACGGGTGTCTTGTCCCTCTCACACTGAAATATGTCGAATAAAACTATTTAACCCTTTGTATCCCACCGGGACTTAAAAGTCCCATCAAAAAAATTCCTCAATATAGCCTAAATTTACTACAGGATTTCATTGGAACTTCAAAGTCCCTATAGTTAAGCTATAGTTTAAGCTAAATTTAATATGAGATGTTTCTCATGCAGCAAAGAAATACAATAAAAAAGTTTCAAACTATTTTTCCACAAGTAAGGTAATTTGGGATATAAAGGGTTAAGTAAATTAATTGTTTGAAATATTTTTTATTTTATTTTTTAATGTTTATAATTTGTATTTTAATTAATTACAATATCTATTTCTTCCAAAATTTGATTTTTTTTTGTTGTTGAAAAGTTATGATTTTTAATAGCATCAGTGATTATATTAAACATAAATAAACACCTCTCAGTTGCTTTGTTAGCTATATTAGTTCTTACTCCGCTATTACTCCTATTTAAAAAAAAATATTTATATATATTACCTTTGAAATAAATTTATGACTAAATATAAGACTTATCGTTTTATGGAGGGAAAACATTGGGAATGAAAGGGTTAAATATATTCAGATATCTTCTTTTATTATCTTCAGATATCTTCTTATCCTTTTATTAATTCTATACACATAAGACGAAAGTATTGTTCTGGAGTTCGAAAAATTTCGACCTCCAGTTTTCGATGGACACGTTTTGAGATATCCCGATCATGATTTGACCAGTTTTAGAAAATAAATGCCTGTCTGTATGCTACGAATTTTGTGAATGCTGCATCTCACAAACTAGTAAACATATTTAGATATTTAGTTAGATTTTGACAAGCTGTCGTTGATTACATTTGGGAGACAATTTTCTCAACATGGTGGCATTGTCATCCCATTTTTCTCATAATTTTCAATATTTCAGATCAGAACAATTAAATATATTATCAAATTTAAATTATTTATAATATTAATATACATGTATCTAAATTATTAATTTATATAAAAAAAATTACAAATATAATAGTATTTAATTTCATTTTTACTTTCTCTTATTCATAAAATGATAGAGAAAATATTTTGGGGTTAAATTTGTGGTTTTCAGTTTTTGCTATATTAATACGTTTTGAGCTTCCCCGGTGTTTGTGTTAGCATTTTAAACCCAACTGACTGTGCTGTGGTTTAGGATTTAGAGAGAGTGCTCTTTGAGAGAGGGTCTATCTAAAGGGTTCTAACCTGCACTTATGCATATTTAGGAGAAAACCATGGAAAACCATTTTTTTGTCGCATAGTGCTGTAATTATATTAATTTTAAAAAATAATAATAATAATGACGTCAACTTTAACTCATTCACAATTACATGCATAAATAACAGTAAATACCAAACTATAGTAGTTTATTCTTCTTCAAATACTCATTTTTTTTTTTTTTTTTTTTTTTAATGGATCCTTAGAAGCATCAATATTAAAATATTCAGCTTCTTTAGTATTTTGTATAAAATTTTATTTTTATTTTATTTATTATTATTATTTTTTTTTAAGTTCAACATTTTACAATTAAGTGCAGTGTAAAAGGACTTATTACCACTGCAGGTACTTGAAAAATTTGTTCTAAGTGCAATTTCATTATGTTATTCTATAGCAAACAGAAGAAAACTTAAACAAAATAAATCTCATAGTCACTTCACTGGTCAGGTATTTAAACAAGCAGATTAATATTAATGCTTTAATTTAGTAAATTATTTACTGTAAAATTAAAAAAAAAATTGCAAATTTGCCTCCCCCCCTCCTCTTAAATAAATCTTGATAAGGCCTGTGAAACACACAAAAACTATATTATATAGCCCTTTTTAAAATTAATATAGAATAATACTAATACAATTGTATGAAAAATACATTAATGTTTTGCTTGTCCCAATATGGCAGCTCGGTTACAGTTGAGACTTCCCTTTTAGAACCGCCTTGCCGGGTCTAAGTGATTCCTTAGTCTGTGGACACAACAGTCACACCAAAAGTTTGGAACTTGCAAATTTGGCAAGAGAAAATAATGTAATCATCCTAACCTCCCCCCCCCCCCCCACATACAACCCATCGCCTTCAGCCCCTGGATGTCAGTTTCATGACTCCACTGAGCACGTATTATGAACAAGAAGTTCGAAAGTGGCTGTTCAACCATCCAGGTAGGTGCGTCACAATTTACGAAGTTTCAAAACTGTTTAACGCAGCCTATTCATGGGCAGCTGTTGCAGAAACTGTCGTTAAAGGGTTTAGCAAAACTGGTATAAGTCCTTACAATCCTGACGTCTTTCCAGGTCATTTGTTTGCAACCTCTGTCACCAGAGACCACCCTACGACAGACCAGCAGCAAGAACCTCCAGGCGTTGGGCACCAGACTGATGTGAGCAAAGACCAAGAGCAACCTTCAATTTTTTCATGGGATATCGTAGGAGTAGACAAATCAACAAACCTGTCAGGAGACAGCCTACGGCCAGACCAACCTACAACATCCTCAGGGGAGAAAGAGAAAGGATTAGAACTCTCTTGTTATCGACCTAAGCTACCCTTTTCTATCTCTCCAAAGTTTGTTTTACCTGTACCTCAAACCAAAGGACCTCACTCAGAAAAAAAAGCTGATAAGAGAAAGAAGAAGAAAACTGCAGTAATAACATCATCTCCATATAAGAGTGAGTTAGAAATGGAAGAAAAAGAAAGGACAATTAAACTACAAGAAAGAACCAAGAAAACTGAAGAAAAGGCTGCTAAAAAATCCCTCTTAAAAATTCCGAAAAAAGAAGTTTGTAAGAAAAGGAAATGGAAAAGAGGAAGAAAAAGAGCTACCAGGTCTAGCCAAACCTGAAAGCAGTGGCGGCTCGTGCACCGAAAATAGGTGAAGAGGCACACTGTATTTTACACTGTATTCATTTATAGAACATAAATTTACATTTAAATAAGTATTTTTAGTTAATTTTAGTTAACATCATGCTTAATAAAAAATATGCGTTAAAAATACTTGAATATTACTTTTGAGCTCTTCGCCTATTTTCGGTTCACGAGCCGCCACTGCCTGAAAGTAGGCCTCCAAAGGAACGCCTAATCCTGATTTTAAAAGTCAAAATATAGAAAAGTTTAATAAACCTTCAGCAATGAGCCAAGAATGCATGTCGTCATCGTCTGAAGATGAAACAGAGAAAAAAAAAAAAAAACGCATATTTTGTAATGCACTGTACCTCGACTCTAAGTCTGGTGAAGGTTGGATCCAATGTTCTGGATGCCAAGAATGGGCTCACGAAGCGTGTTCTAATGACGAAGAAGAGGACGACATCTTTTTATGCGACTTTTGTTCTACTATAGGCCTAAATAAAAGGTCTTCTTTCCCATTTTGTAAATAAAAACATAAAAAACTCTTATTTTAAGTCTCTGATTACTGAAGACATTGTTCTTTCAAGCAGAAATTTTGCTTCACAGTTTTCTATCAGTTAATTATGCTTTTCAGCTAGTTTTACTCAAAAAATTAAACATTGTAATCCCTATCCCGTTTTGTCCAACTCAGGTATGCTAAAACGGGATATGTAAGAGATTGGTAAATACTTTTTTTTACTATTTCACAGTCATTAAAATTAGTTAAAAATATGTTTTTTGTGTGCTTCAATAAATGTTGTAGCTACAAAAGTAATAATAATAATAATAATGTGTGGTTTTCTTCAACATATTTTTCGCAGTAAAAAAAACAAGAATGGTATCCCGTTTCGTCCAACTCTCCCCTACTTTATTAAATTTCATATCATACAATAACTTCAATTCTTTTAAATTAATTAAAATTATTCTTGAAATTAAATAAGCTCCCACGAACGCCTCCAAATTGCTGACAAAACGTTAAAAGGTGTCGAAATTTTGTTCAAATTTACTAAAAACGACCCCCCCCCCCCCCCAGAGCATTGATATTTTCAAATTTGCGAAATGTCAGTCTTTCCACTTCCAACTCAGAATAAATGGTAAATCACTTTTTTTTTTTTTTTTTTTTTTTTTTTTTTAAGAGTAAAAAAATATTTTATTAAATTTCATATCATACAATTTCAATTCCTTTAAATTAATAATAATGATAATAATAATAATAAACCTGAAATTAAATACACACACGCATGCCTACTTTTTTTTTTTTAAAGAGTTAATTGAATTTTTTCCGAAATAACTTATGTTTACGAGATGAATTTTTTACGTCATTCAAGGCAAAGCAACTTGGGTTTTTTTTTTTTCCTTGAACCTATATCACGTGGTCAGGAACATGCCATCTTAGCGATAAGAAACTTATGAATTTTCTTTAGTTGTTATCAAAATTTTATTAATCATGCTTGACAAATTAAAAATTAATAATCTCTCCTTTTAAAAGAGCACAGTCTAAATCATACATAAAAAAGAGCATAAAATATTAAAGTCAGAAATATTTTCAAAAATTTTTGTATAACTCTTAGTTTTTATTCGCTGTTACTCAATTTTAGTAATTATTGTTGAACTGGGAAATGAAACTGCTGTGGTCGTTGTTGGTATTATTATTAATAATATATTATTTTCTTCCTGAAACATTTGATAAAAAGATGCACAAATTATATGTGTGCGTGTGTACATGCATATATATGTATATGAGATAACAAAAAAAAAAAAAAAAGAAAAAGAAAGAAAGAAAATAAAATGATGCTATCATAGTATAAAAATATTTGTAATTTTAGGTCGACTTTATATATATATATATATATATATATATAATTTCTTTACCTACAAGAAATTATAAAACAAAACGAACAGTGCTTTCTCATTAAACTCATTATATCTTAACTATAATATATCTACTAATATATATATATTTGAATTTTTGAAACTTTATTACAACAAAAACAAAAACTTAAAAAAAAAAATATATATATATGTATAGCATTAAAAAATGAACTTGTAAACATAAAAAATAAACCAAAAAAACTTTGTAAAAAAAAAATGTATATTTTTCTTATTATTTTTTTATTTTATTTATTTTATTTTATTTATTTATTTATTTATTTATTTTTTTTTTTTGAGAATTTGCTATATTTTCTCAATAACTGCTCAAATTATTCAAAGTTTTCTGGTCAAAAATGATTTTAACGTAATCATTGTTTTTATAATAAAAAAGAAAAAAAAAAATTGTAGATTAGGCACTAACCCCTTCTTAAAATTGTATTTATTTACATGGTTTTTATTTATTTCAAAATCTGAGTTTTTTTTGTTTTTTTTTTTTTTGTTTTTTTTTAAAGCCATTTTGCATTGATATTTTTAAATTTGCCTGCTGCCTCTAACTCATGTTAAATTATGTCTTTTTTTTTTTTTTTTAGTATAAAAACGCCTTTTTAAAAAGCCGCAAATTTTAAACTGATGTTGAAGTTAACCGTACAAAGCATGTGGTTGGTGCCATACAGGGAACACCACTTTAAACTTTCCTCCTTCTCTACGAAACACTGGTATATGCATTTATCGGTATTTGGGAGTAAATACACATTACATAGCAACTATATAACGCATCATAATTCCAAGTTTAAAAAATTAATTCTGCATAAATCTATGATAACTCTATATAGGAATGATAACTCTATATGACTATGATAATTCTATATGACTCTATGATAAAAATAAAAAGAGTTAAAGGCATTTACATCTCTATGTGCAACATTCAAAATGGTGGCAAATCAATCATTTTGGCATATATTTAAAAACTCATAATTGGAAAACTCCTTGATTCATATAAAAATAATTGGCATTTCTAGAATCAGCATTAAAAGTTCTAAAATATATCAAATTTTATTTAAATCTGTGTTTGTGGGTGTCATGGCCTAGTCAATTTGCCATACACATTTGCCATTTCGAGATCGATACCATTTACCTCGAAATACTTCTCTAGATGTTAATTACATGTTAACAATTAACTAACAAACTTCCGTAATTTGGTTTTTCTTTCATACAGATAAAATATTTATAAAATTAAATCTTCAAATCGATTCTAAAGAATACTCTAACATCAAATAATGGGTTTTTCTGTAGTAGCAGTGCAAGAATGCAGCGACAATTCAAGTACATACCTATCGTCATGCTATACACTTTAAGAAAAATATTTTTATTATTTTCTTATGAAATGAAAACTAGCATTTAATGAGCCATCCTAGTTAATCCCTGATTTACTCTATTTAATATTTGATAATTTCCAAATAAGGAACTTTTCGAAAAAAAAAAAGAATTAAAAAAAAAAGTAAATCCATCAAACAAGCTATGAAAATAATGATAATTTTCAAATTTTATGTTGAGATGGCTGAAGATAAAAGCAATAATTTGAAAATATTCAGTTTTATTTGTTTCTTTAAAAATAAGACCTTTTATTATTCAATAAGCTTTGAATAAAATTTAAATACGAATGAAATAATTATAATGAATGAACATATACTTAAGGAAAACAAATCCTTTTATTAAGCTTAATAACGTATTATACTACGCAACGGATTTTTCGATTTAAAATGTCCATCAGGCATTATAACTGAGAATAAAAGATAACTTAATCAGACAATGAATTTTCTATGACTATAAGAGTATTGCAAACTTCATTCTTAATTTGATTCTTTATTTTATTTAAAAATTCTAAGCACCTGCACCCTTTCTCTCTCTCTCTCTCTCTCTCTCTCTCTCTTCCCCTTAAAAAAAGGAGAGAGAGAGAGAGGTTAAACAGGAAAATATTTAGACATTTTTTATGACATAAAATTTTAAAAAGAAAAAATGCATATCAAATCAAATGTGTCTTGTTTTTTTGAGATTGGATTATTTAAATAGAATTTTGCCATTTTGAATTAAGATGCCCAAAGAACTCTCTCAGAATCTTGATATGTCCTATATGATGCATACAGTCTTTCGCAAATCGGTTGATATAAATATTGTATTTGAGAGGCGATCGATATTTTAAGATGTTTTTAAAGTAAAAATGTGAATAAAGAGATTCTATTCAAAAGATAGACATGAATTTAAACAGTGATGAAACTATGCAGTAAACTACAACAAAATATCGGTATTGAATATGCATAAACTTTATATATATATAAAATGAAAAACACGCAACTATTGTTTTAGAACAAATTTTGTTAACAAAAACTAAAACCTTAATTAACGATAACGATATACTTTAATAAACATTACTACTATGCATTACATACATTAATAAACGATAAATAAGCACGATTATTTATCGTGCTTATTTAAAAATAAATTAGCACGACCCTTCACGCATCTTACTTTGCTGATTTTATGCTTTGCTACTTTCTTGATGCATTTGTGCCAACAATCTTTCTTCTGATGAAGGATCGTCGACCCAAAACAAATAATGCGCAGTTTTGCAACTTATGTTTTCTTATAAAATTTTTATTTATCACTGCGAATCTAACAATAATATAACTACAGTATAGTATTTAAATTAAATGTAATTGTAACAGCTTTTATAAAAAATGATAGTAATTAATGTCAGTATTTCAACAAAATTACATAAATAAAATGCAAATTAGATAAATTGAAAATATATTTTGATAGTGAAAATGAAATGAAATATGTAGAAATGTGATTCAAATTGCAAATGGACTTAAATTTTTTAATTGTTATTATTATTATTATTATAGATTTTTTAAAATCATTTTTGATAAACTGAATGTTACTATAGTTTACTTTTCAGTAAAGTATTCCTATTGGAATGATTTGCTGAAATTCATTAATTATAATTATTTTTATAAGCTAAGAATAAATTTAAATATTTGAGATGTGCGCAAATGCTTAAGGCTACGAAAATCGAACACACCATGAAGTAAGAAAAAAGCAAGCTGGGAGATTTACTTTGGCGCATAGACTTCTTCAAAAGTTCATATTCCACCCTAGCCCCCTTTGTCCCAGAATTTTGTTTATTTTTAATAAAATGCGATTATATATCAATTATAAAAATGACCTTATTCTTATAAATATTTTCTCGCTAATTCTGGTTTGATGTTTTTTCATTGTATAAAATGAGAATTTTTTTTTTACTTTGTCGACATTTTGCTATGCAAAACTAATCTAAAATTAAAAGGAAAAAGAGGGGGGGGGGGTTAGCAGGCCAGAAAAATTAAATTAAAATACTTCAGTTTCATAAATCTAATGCCAAATTTTATTACTAAGATAAAAAGAAAATTAAACTTTAAAAAAATATATATCTTTGTAACATATGTAATAATTCTGGTTACAAATATTTGAATATGTTCTAAAGAAATAGAAAAGAAAGGAAGAGAGTGAAATAAAATTAAAGATTATTGTTTAATTTTTTTTAAATAAATATTTCTTATTTTGAAATGATATTGCATACGAAATACATAAATTGTTTCAAAAACTTGGTAAATGCGAATAATCCGCATTGCAGTTAAAAACTGTTAAGCTTTTTTCAAAAAAAAAAAAAAAAAAAAAATTACAGCGTATTTGAATATAAATTATTTTATTTTTAATATCTGAACTTTGAAATAAAAATTCTACGAAATAAAAATATGCACGTATTTCTCTTGTTTTAAGTACATTACAAAAACGAGACTAGCACTCCAATTTTTAAATTTCAAAACATCTTTTGCAATATTTAAATTGCAGGTAAATACAAAAAATAATAATGGTTATTATTATTCCTCTTAAACGTTTCTTACTTTTTTAAAGGGTCCAACATGGCGATAGGACTTCCAGAAACTTCGAAGTTCGTAAAAGTTTTCGTTCTTTTTCATTACTCTGGCTCCATTTTCGTTATGTAGCAGAGCTTTGCAATGACAGAAGTTGTGCGGATACTGCCAATATTCTAGCTACTGCCTATAAATGACGCATGCGCAGTTAAAAATCAATACTTCTCCCCTCAACATAAAACCGAAAATTAAGCAAGGTTTATGCATCTGGGTAAAATAATGCTTTGTAACTAAAGTCATTTTCCACGTGTTTCATATAAACTTTCAATACATCTCAGGTAACAAGAGCAATTTGAACATCGAATTAGTTTCTGGGAATTTTTTCCGTAACGGTGAATTACTAAAAAGCAATTTAATTGAGACATCAAAATTTTAGGTCAGCCTATATCAACAATTACCTTTGTTAAAAATTTGATACTTACTTCATATTACTTTATTATTCATTGTCTTACAAAATGCATTAAATTTAATAATTATTTTAAAACAATCAAAACAAATTGCTTAATATATATATATATATTGTTTAGCGAAAAGCAATAGTTTTGTACTGCATATTTCGAAAAGTCATGTTCCAAAAACGTTGGTCATTTATGAAAGCGAAATTTAAAATGTAACTTTAAACTAATGTTAAATATCCCCCCCCCCAATACATAAATATTTTCGAACCACATTAACCACTGATATTTATTGGAATAGTCTGGTTTTGTTGGAAGCTTTATAAATAACGCTCCTCAAAAAAAAAAAAAAAAAAAAAAAAAACAGAATTCATTGAAAGATTTTTTTTTTCTTCTTATTATTATTTTTACAAAATAATTTACTCGCACACAATATTTTTTAACTCTATTTATCGAAGTACTTTTCTTGCACATTTTAAGGGGAAAAGGAAGAAAGAAAGACTTATACTTAAAACAAGAAGTTAAATTACATTATAATAAAAATCTTTAAAAACATTATCCTTGTTTAAAAACATTATCCTTTAAAAACATTAAATGGTGAGTTTATGGTAATAATGCATGATTTTTAAAATATTTTCTCTTGTAGTAAAAATATTTTCTTTTAGAAATCTTTTACTTCCTAAATATTTACTGCGTGATTTCTTTAATGTGACATTAGACTGAAATTTAGCAAATATTAATATAACTATTTCTTGAAATTCCAGACATGTTTGAAATAAATAACTAATTTTTAACGGAGTAATTTTTAGATATTTGTAATTAGATAAAATAAACCTGCTTTCTAAATTTTAGTCAGTAACTTTCCAGCAACTTAGCATAAAAGCGCCGTAATATTAATGCTCCAAAAAAAAAAAAAAAAAAAAAAAAAAAAAAAAGAAAGAAAGAAAGAAAATCACTTATTTTAAAAGTGAATAGAGTTATGAGACGTTGTTATTGTCATTAATTATTTTAAAAGGAGTGTCTGAAAACTTCTATTTTAAAGAAAATGCCTTTTTTATTAGAAGCTTTTTATATGAAATTGACTTTGTCATCGTGTCTTCGTATCACGCTAATAAACAAGGCGCCACCATTTTAAAGTAAATATAAACTATTCAGTTTGTTGCTCCATGGCTCAGGTGGTTAGAGCGTCACGTTAATAACGCAGGTTGTCGAGAGTTCGATTCCCAAAGGTCGGGCGTGTTCATTTTTGCAGATAATTAGTAGAAAAGGTGTCAATTGATAAAAGAAAATTTTTCGTTGACGGCACAGTATCCTAAGAATTTTTGAAAAGTTTTTTAAAGAATTTTTTTTTTTTTTTTTTTTAAGATATTAGAAAACACAAAATATTTTAGCTATTAAAAAAGCCCAAATTAAAAAGTTTTAAGTAGAAAATACATAAATAAGTGTTTTTAGAAGCTTTATATATGTAGTATCGGCCCCTTGCCTTCCTACAACCGTTGATTCCAAAACTGCCCAGTTTCCCTTTGATGCTCACGGCGAGCGCAAAATCTTAGAGGAAGGACGTAGCTGTGACGTCAGACGGACACCACTTCCGGAGCACACGTTTTCATCGACAGGAGCTGAGAGCGTTCAGAGAGAGAGCTCAGTTGACGGATGGATGACGACGAGTGCATATAGACGTTTGCACCTCGTTCTGTGGACGATGAAAGTTCACTGAGATAACGTTCTGTACTAGGCTGCGTACTTTTAAGTGATCAAATCGGAAGTTATGTGTAATCCTCTTTTGACAAAAACTGTGGATTTTGACATTTTAAATATGACTGTTCCAGTCGGCCGTTCAATACTAATTTAAACTATAATCTTGTTAATTTTTCAAAATAGAAAAGTTGTCAACTGGTAAAAGAAAATGTTTCGTTGCGTACACAGTATCTTAATAATGTTTGAACAGTTTTTTAAACAGCTTTTTATATGAAATCGGATTTTATCATAGCGTCTTTATGTCATGCTAATAAATAAGGCGCGTCCATTTTAAAATAAATATAAGCATCCCTGTTTGTCACTCGTTGGCTTAACCCCTGGTTTTTAAGAACACAAAACGCGAACGTCAACGTATTCGACGTCGAAATTTTCAAACTCTCCGAAGCTCCGATCCGGCATGTTAATTTTTAAAGACAATTAGTAGAAAAGGTGTCAATTGATAAAAGAAAATTTTTCGTTGACTACACAGTATCCTGAGAATTTTTAAAGAAGTTTTAAAACAGCTTTTTATATGTTTATAAAAAGCACAAAATAAAAATTTAAGTAAAAATAAATAAATAAAAACATTTTTTAGTAGCTTTTCATTGAAATTGGATTTTGTCATCACGTCTTCGAGTCACGCTAAAAAACAAGGCGCTTCCTTTTTAAAGTAAGTGTAAGCATAATTTTGTGTCGCTCGTTGGCCCAGTTGATTACAGCGTCATATTCATAGCGCGATGGTAGTGGGTTCGGTGCTTGAACGCCGATGTGTTGCTTTTTCGCCGATAATCAATATAAGAGATGTAATTTTTCAAAAGGAAACCTTTCGTGGTCTGAACAATATCCTAAGAAATTCTGATTAGTTTTTTTAAGAAGCTTTTTTTAGTTACTAAAAAGAACAAAAAAGAAATTGAAGTAAAAGAAAAAAAGAAAGAAACAAGAAAAAAAAAGGAGAAATTGCTGTAAGCTTTTTATTGTAGAGCTCTAAACAGCATAAAATAAAATTTTATTCTTGCTCAGACATGCTATAAAAACATAAAAGTTTCAACAATAAGAAAATTTAAAATGTATATATATATATATATATATAGAGAGAGAGAGAGAGAGAGATGTATAGGTATTTCAAATTTTTGAGCGCTGAAAATTTTTAAATATTCAAAATATTTTAAAAAGCATTGATTCAAGAACAATATTTTTTTTTTGCATTTGTTAGATTTTTCTAGCATGTTCTATGGCTTTTCTTGACTGTTCTTTGATTTCTGGTTAGAGCGTCATGCTAATAACGCGATGGTCGTGGGTTCGGTCCTCGAAGGTCGATGTACTATTTTTTCGCAGATAGTTAAAAGAAAAGCTGACAGTTGATGAAAGAAAATCTTTAGTTATCTACACAGTATTCAAAGAAATTTTGATTAGTTTTTAAGAAGGTATTTTTATAACTAAAAAGCACAAAATAAATATTTAAGTAAAAAAATAATAATAATAATAATTCTTAATTCTAAGCTTTTTATTGTGAAGCCCTAAAATGCATAAAATAAAAATTTATTGTGGCAAAGACTATAAAGAAATGAAAGCTTTAACACTAAGGACATTTTAGAGAAAAATACAGCTATTTCACTTTTGCAAGAGATGAAAATTTTTAAATATTCAAAATATTTTAAAAAGCTTTCGAGACCTTTGAAATTTATGGCTTAATGAATAATTATACAAAAAACTAAAAACTAAGAATATTAGTCTCAAATGCTTTTTAAAATATTAAAAAATATTCATCGTTTGCAACAGTGAAACATCTATATTTTCCCCTAAATTTTAAAAATATGATTTTTATATATTAAGGCTCTCTGTCAGTGAGCTTCAAGGTCATCCAAATCCCGTATTAATCTTTTGTAACATAATCCCCATTATTACTCATTACGTAATGCATATTTTTAAATTCTGTTTTCGCATTCGGAAAATTCATGGCCGTTAAGAGTTCCCCCATGTTTCAAAAATTGATTTTTTAAATTTGTTTTTAAGCTGTAAAAGTCGAAATTTTACTTGATTTCCTTTATCGCCCTCAAATAATTAACAAGTTGTTTTATCAATAATATAATTAATACTAGACCTTTTTAAATGATGTAACTTATTATTATTAATCTTCATAATATTTAAATTTTAAAAACGTATTAATAATTTTGGGGAGAAATGCAGTTTTTAGCTGCAAAAACTGGATTTTCCCCCTTTCCGTCCTGCTGTAATTTATCACTGGTGGGAGGTAGAAAGCGCATTAAGGATGACAGGTCATTAGTTTTCATTCTTATTAGTTGAAAGTGTGAAAATGCCCTGAAGTAAAGGAATGCTTACCCATGTCAGTAGAAAAGGGACAGAAGCAATACGGAATAAGAACTATCAGTTTGTTTTTCTTAACATAAACTATTCATATATATTTATTAGATAATTTCTTTTTTCAATATCACAAATATACTACTTTTTTTTTTTTTTTTTTTTTTAATAATTTTTAAATAGATTTTTAAAATAAATCTAAAGATCCCCTACTCCCCATTAATTAATAAATTTTTATCCTATATATATTTACCTAATCTTTATAAATTTAAATTCTTCTGGCGGAATTGAAGGGGAAATAATAATTTTATCTCCAGCATTCTTTTGCGCATTGCAACAAGTTTCAACTTTCCAGGACACAGTTTTAACTGATTATTAAAAAAATCCATGTTATGTTCTCAATATTTTTAAAGTGAGCTAATACTAAGTGCATAAAAATATTTAAAATATTGCTCATTAGGGAAATTCGACTGTATTTCTTTTTACTAAACAATTGCATGCGGACATTAAAAATAAATAAATTAATTAATTAATAAAAAAAAAAGAAAAAGAACTTAGCTAAAGCATTTAAATTTGGTCGATGCAGAGATCTTTGTATAGAAACAACATAAAAATCCAAAGAACACAAAATATTGTTTCGGACTTATCGCTTTCACGCTACATTCGTGCCTACTTTTCCTTTTCTTTCTTTCGTTTTCTTTCTTTAATTTTCTGATGATTGTAACACTAAATAATTATTCCATTCTTTTGATTTTTATGATATTTATATACAAAGTTCTTAATATCTGAAGTTCACCTCCCCCCCCCCCCCTTTAAAAAAAAAAAAAAAAAAAAAAAAAAAAAAAGCTTTTTGCTGCAAATTCAGATTTGGAAATTTTTAAGGTCTCTTCTTTTCTTTTCTTTTTTCTTTCTTTCTTTTTTTTAATAACGAAATTTTTAGTTGAAGATAACCGAAAATTTAAATTAAAAAAATCAATTTAATTAGCTAGGTATGTCATACTGTTTAATACGTATATTTTTTGTAACTTTACCAAACAACATTCTTTTTACTTTCCGAACACTACAGTGAGAAAAGTATTGCAATCATGTCAAAAATCCGAGTTTCAGTTTTTGGTGTTTCTACGTATTTTGAGGTCCCCTGAATACATATTTACTATTTTTACAAAGATGTATGTGCGTATGTATGTGAGTGAACACAATAGCGCCTAAACGCTTTGTTTGAACGAGCTCAAAGTTGGTACACATGTTATAAGTTACCATAGCACGAACCCTATTGATTTTGGTGAATCTAGCACTTAGTTTTTTTTTTTTTTTTTTTTTTTTTCTTTACACAAAGAAAAATCTTTATCATTATGGTCTATGGGCCTAATTTTTTTAAAGCGCAAAAGCGTCTAAATGTCTCACTGGAAAGAACTGAAAATTTATACACATGTTATGGATCCCCATGGCACAAACTATATAAATTTTGGTGAATGTATCGTTCATGTTTTTTTTTTTTTTTTTTTTTTTTTTCACAGAGACACAAAGAAAAATTCTTTATGGGCCTAAATTTTTTAAAGTGCAATAGCGTCTAAATGCCTTATTCGAATGAGCTGAAAATGTATACACATGTTATGAATCCCAATTGCACAAACTATATAAATTTTGGTGAATGTAACATTTATACTTTTCTTCACAGGAACACAAAGAAAAATCCTTTATCATTATGGTCTATATGTAACCATTTTTTTTTCTTTATTATTATGGTCTATGGGCCTAAAATTTTTAAAGTGCAATAGCGTCTAAATGCCTTATTCGAATGAGCTGAAAATTTATACACATGTTATGAATCCCAATTGCACAAACTATATAAATTTTGGTGAATGTAACATTTATACTTTTCTTCACAGGAACACAAAGAAAAATCCTTTATCATTATGGTCTATATGTAACCATTTTTTTTTTTTTTTTTTTTTTTTTAACTGCAATAATGTCTAAGCACTTTATTCGTTTGAGCTGAAAATTTATATACATGCTATAGGTCACCAATGTACAGAGTACATAAATTTTGAAGAATCTGGCACTTATAGTTCTTTTACAAAGACACAACGGAAGATTCTTTATAATTATGTCTTTTATCATTATTCTTTATCATCTAAGGTGCAATAGCGTCTAAATGCCATATGGTATCGAACTGAAAATTTATATGCATGCTATAGATAAACATCACACTAACTATATGATATTTGAACTATGTAGCTCTCATAGTTTTTTTTTTTTTTTTTTTTCTTTCTTTTAAAGGAACACAAAGAAAAATTCTTTATCATTGTGGTTTATGAAATCAAATTATTTAAAATGCTATAGCGTCTAAACGGCTTATCCAATTGAGCTGAAAATTTATGTACATGTTACAGGTCACCGTTGCACAAACTGTATAGATTTCGGTGAGTCTAGCAGTTATAGATTTTTTATTTACAGGACATGATGAAAAATTCTTTGTCAGTATGCCCTTACGGGTTCAAATTCGGTGAAGCGTGAAAAAGTCTAAACGCTATATCCTATTGAGCCGAACTGCCTGAATTTTGGGGGATCTACCCCTTACAGTCTTTTTACGGGGGCGCAAAAAAAAAAAAAAAATATCCTTACCATTGGGGTATACGGATCATATTATTTAAAGAGCAAAAGCGTCTAAACGCCTCATCCGAATGAGCTGAAAATTTATATGATTGTTATAAGTCACTGTCCCATGAAATGTTAGGCCCACCAGCGGCCGAGCGGTTCTGCGCTCAAAGCTGGTAGATGGGAGGTGCCGGGTTCGATCCCAGGTCGCGCTCATCGACCTAGCCGTTCGGAGTTTTCCGTGGTTTCCTCCGAAACTCGCGTAAATACGGGCTGGGACCCCTTAGAAAGACCCCCGCGGAGGGCATTCCCCCTATAGGCCTAGGACACATAAGGAGTCAATCGGCCTTAATCCTCCAACCAACCAACCAACCAACCCATGAAATGTATAAATTTTTAGGGAGTCTAGCATTTATAGATTTTTACAGGGACACAAATAAAATTTATTTATTACCATCCGTTACATTTTAGATTGACTCTTTTCTTTCTTTCTTTCTTTTTTTTTTTTTTTTTAATAATTCTGTTTTTGCATTTAGAGAACCCACAAACGTTAAGTTAATATTCGTTTTCCAAAAATTGACTTTTTTAAATTTTAATATATCATTTTACAGCTTGAAAAAAATAAAAATAAAAATAGAAAATAGAAAACTGCACTTTTTTGCATATAAGAAAGTTTTGCGATGGCCACAACATACTAATTTATTCATTATGTCTAATTTATCTTCTTGCAGGCCTGTGACTCATGCTCACACTATTTAAAAAAATTTTGTAACTGAAAATCTATCTAATTTTATTTATTTAAATATTTCATTTAGTAGCAGGCTACGCCTGCTTCCCTAGTAGCTAAATTCAAATAAATTTTTGAAGAGAATTGAATCACTTATATATATTTTATATCACGCTATAAATAAAAAACTAAAAGAAAATTACCTAAATTGGAATCGCTCTAAACCTCGCTTCAGGTACCCGCTATCTATGGCATCTCTTTTCTGCTCGCATTGTGTCTGGTCCAGGTTCCCACTGCCTTCAGATAAGTCCTTCCCTGGACAGGTGGATCTGCTATTATTTAAGAGCTACGATTTTGAAGATTACTGTATCTCAGCATGTATTAAATATTTTAGTTTTTGAACCATGTATTTTATAACCCTTGTTTTTTACACTATATTATCATGTGATTCCGGCTAACATAATAATAATAAAAAAAAAAAAAAGATTTTCTTGTAAAAGGAATTACATAAATAAAATACAAATAAACGTTAATTAAGCTTAAATTTTAATCAGCTTTATCTTTTCTATTATATACCGCCCTTTATTTTCCCCGATAAATTCTGTAAATACTAATAATAAAAGATTATTATTATTATTATTATTTTATTTATTTATTTGTTTTTATTTTTTATTTTATTTTATTTTTATTTATTTATTTATTTATTTTTTTTTTCAAGAAAAAAGAAAGAAAGAAAAACATATTTAATAATCTGGTGTGTCACTCACACGACTTTCTCTTACCCTGAAATTTAATACTATAAATACAGGTTGCAGATTAAAAGGTAAGATAACGAGTACTGTTATGTAAACCTGTGTTAAACAATTCATGTTAGGCTTCTGAAGAATTTTATATGATAATTAGTTCTGTGTGAGGGGGGGCTACCGCCCCCCTCAACCCCCCCCCCCCGTTTCATTAATGCACCTACATTTATATAGAATTTAATTCGGTTATTAAAAAATAATTCTGTTTTTAAAAAATAATTTATTAAAATTATTATTTAAAAAAATTATCTTTTATGATAATGCAGACGATTTCCATATTAGATAAGTAGTATAATACCAAATATCCAAAAAAGTCCATTTCTTTCTCAATAAAAAAAAAAAATAAATAAATAAATAAAAATACGATTTTTTTTTTCTAAGTTTTTTTTTTTTTTTCGTTAAAACTAAAAAAATCGATAACTTTGTTTTAAATTATCGCAGCCCGATAGTTCAACCATTCGTTTAAAAGGTATTGGCGAGCTCTTTTGAAAGATACCCATCATGAAAATTTACTTCCCTCGAGGGGGGACTCCCCCCCCAGGGGGGTAGGCGAGGCTCCTACATGCAAATTTGTTTTTTTCCCAGTTAACTATCTCTGTTACAAACAATATATATTCGTTTCATTTGGTTTAGTGCAGTCTATAGACGTTAAACTCTACTTACCTGTAATTTCCCCCATAGACGTAATGTATTAGAATTCTCTTGAATGTCCCTGTACACGAACCATTTGCTTGATCTTAACGAAAAGCTTACTGTAGCATCCCTGTATGATACACACTTAGAATACCAAGTTTGAACTTTCTGCCATAATTTGTTTTTGAGATATGCTGATAACAGACAGACACACACACAGACACACACACATACACACAGACCATTTGCTAAAAACATGATTTTCGTATTCAGGGGACCACAAAACGTGTAAATATAACAAAATCTCGCGTTCGAAAATTTGACCCAAAAACAATACTTTCTCTACCTTATGGGTAAGAGAAAGTAAAAATTATTTAAAATTTAAATATTTCATTAAAAAAAAAAAATGTTTTGCGTTATATAACCAAGCTGTATATCAAAGCAAGCTAAACGCGTACGATAAATTCCATGTTGCATATTTGTATATAGATTATTATTACATAAAATTAATAAAATGCTCATTATTTTTGCTGTTCCACATTTGTTTTACTTTTTTGCATTCCACTGGAGCGTATATATTAATATTATGAAATGCTTACACTATCACGAAAACAACGTTATTTGTATAACCCTGAAGCTCCAAGTGTCTGTAACAACGTTATGGCTGTTTATGGGGATTCCCTACTGTTATTGTTTCTTTTTACTTTCTCTTACCCATAAGATAGAGAAAGTATTGTTTTGAGGTCAAATTTTCGAACGCTAGATTTTGTTATATTTACACGTTTTGAGATCCCCTGAATACGAAAATCATGTTTTTTGCAAATGGTCTGTGTGTATGTCTGTGTGTCTGTCTGTATTGTATGTCTGTGTGTCTGTCTGTCTGTTATCAGCATATCTCAAAAACAAATTATGGCAGAAAGTTCAAACTTGGTATTCTAAATGTGTATCATATAGGGATGCTACAGTAAGCTTTTCGTTAAGTTCAAGCAAATGGTTCGTGTACAATGACAATCAAGAAATTCTAATACATTACGTCTATGGGGGAAATTGCAGGTAAGTAAAGTTTAACGTCTATAGACTGCACTAAACCAAATGAAACGAATATATATTTTTTGTAATAGAGATAATTAACTGGGAAAAAAATTTTTGTGTATGTAGGAGCCTCGCCTCCCCCCTTGGGGGGAAGTCCCCCCTCGAGGGGAGTAAATTTTCATGATGGGTATCTTTCAAAAGAGCTCGCCAATACCTTAAAAGCGAATGGTTGAACCATCGATCTGCGATAATTTAAAACAAAGTTATCGATTTTTTTTTACTTTTAACGGAAAAAAAAAAAAAAATCGTAATTTTTTTTTTTTTTTTTGAGAATAAAATGGGACTTTTTTTGGACATTTGGTGTTATACTACTTCTCTTATATGGAAATCGTCTGCATTATCATAAAAGATAAATTTTTTAAATAATAATTTTAATAAATTATTTTTTTAATATCCGAATTAAATTCTATATAAATGTAGGTGCATTAATGTAGGTGCAAGACATGGAATTCAGCTATTTATAAAGGACGCCTATCAATTTTCCTGAACTAACCAACTACATCATTGGAAAGGACGTCTAATAGAGTGTTTATACAGAAACTTTGAAGAGAATCGTTAGAGCCGTTTTTGAGATACGGCTTACGGCTTCACTTCCGGTTTCCGATGTCCCACTTTTGTTTTTCCATTTTACACCAAAATTTGGAAAATTCGTCTATACACCAGACCTATTTCAATTCTAAAGTTTTGTAGTTCTATCTTTATTAGTTTCCGAGATATAATAACCGGAAGTTTACACACACGCATACACACTGACCAATTGCCAAAAACCACTCTTTTCGACCCATGAGACTTTCAAACACGTAAATCAGGTGAAATCTCGATATCTAATTTTTGGATCGAATACAATACTTCCATTACCTACGGTAGTTGGGTAATGGAAGTAAAAGAGCTGCTGTAGGTCCTAGGCTTGAGGAGAGTGCCATCCGTTGGGGGTGGGGGGTCTTTCTAAGGGATCCTAGCCCGTATCTGCGCAAGTTTCGGAGGAAACTACGGAAAACTCCGAACGGCTAGGCCGACGAGCGCGACCTGGGATCGCACCTCACGTGTACCAGCTTCGAGCGCAGAACCGCTTGGCCGCTGGTGGACACCTATTTTTCCGGAAAAATCCGCAATGTCTGTTTCCCGTTGATGCCGGATTATCGATGCTTTACTGTGTATATTAATTTACCTTTTTAATTAATCGATAGTATAAATTAAATTTTCATTGTTTTGTTTTATACAGTCTAATAATTATGGTAAAAGTTATGAGAGTTTAATTTTTCTTTTTTTTTTTTTTTTTTTTTCCTTTCTTTTAACACGTGTTTCATACGTTTTATATTAATTTTACTATTTGTATGGTAAAATTGAATTCTATAAAAATATTCCTGCATATCTTCTCATTATAATATTTCGTGAAATTGTATATAAAGGTGTATATCAAATTGTTATTATTTCTTGCATAATAATATATACATGCTTATTGACTTTGTTCTTTTTTCTAAATGTTTAAAAAGTTATTTCTTTTGAGAAATGGCTTGATTGTTGTTGCAAAACAAAAAAGAAAAAAGAGGTAAATAAATAATTTATTAAAAGAACAATCTGATAACGAAGTGAAGTTTTTTCTTCTTTATGTATTACTAGCAGGCGACGCCCGCTTCGCTGGTCCCTATTTTTAAATGAATCACTATAATTACTGAATTCTCAGAATTGCATTAATTTTTATCACGTGGAAAAAAAAAAAAAAAAAAAAAGTGAAACAAAATCTGATTAGGAAAAATGTCGCACCTGGTTCTCACTGCCTTCGGAAAAAATTACCCAAATTCTCTAACTCTTATTTCTATTATTTTCCCCTTCGCCCCCCCCCCCCTCCCGTCTATCCTAATAATTTTAGAAATTCAAAAATATCCGCAATCGATTTGTAAATATTAAAAACCTCTATGCACCAGTTGTGAATGATCTATCTCTATTATTATTTTTTTGCCCCTCCGCTCCCTACCCCCTTCCCACCCCTCCCAATAATTTTAAAAATTAAAAAATATCCGCAATCGATTTGTAGGTATCGAAAACCTCTATGTACCAATTTTGAATGATCTAACTCTATTTTATTTTATTTTTTGCCCCCCCCCCTTCCCTGCTCTTCTACACTTTCGAAAATATCCCCATTCGACTTGCAGGCCTCTTAAACCTATCTGAACCAATTTTGAACAGCCTAACTGTATTTCTGTTTGTTTTTGCCCATAGCCCCCCTTACCGCCCCACCCCTTCCCGCCCCTCCTAATAATTTTACAAATTCAAAAATATCCGCAATCGATTTGTAAGTATCGAAAACCTCTACATACCAATTTTGAACGATCTAATTCTATTTTTATTTTTTTGCTCCCCTCTCCCCTACCCCCTTCTCGCCCCTCCTAATAACTTTACACTTTCGAAAATATCCCCATTCGACTTGCAGGCCTTTAAAATCTGTCTGTACCAATTTTGAACGGCCTAATTGTATTTCTATTTGTTTTTGCCCATAGCCCCCCCTTACCGCCCTCCTAATAATTTTAGAAATTCGAAAATACCCGCAATTGATTTGTAAGTATCGAAAACCTCTATAAACCAATTTTGAACGATCTAACTCTATTTTTATTTTTTGACCCCCCCCCCCCCCTCGCTCCTCCTAATAACTTTACACTTTCGAAAATATCCCCATTCGACTTGCAGGCCTTCAAAAACCTGTCTGTACCAATTTTGAACTGCCTAACTGTATTTCTATTCGTTTTTGCCCCTAGCCCCCCCCCCCTGCTGCTCCACCTGGGGGCTGAATTTCTAAAATTCCAGAAATTGGTTTTTAGATATTTGCATTAGCTATATTTTAGAGCAAAAATTTCACGTATATCTTTTTTTTTTTTTTTATAGGTTTATTTTTATATAGGATTATGTGAAATCACGTTTAACGCATGCGAAATCACGTTTCGCCCCCCCCCCCCTTGGGAACCGAATTTCAGAAATGTAATTTGAAAGTCATTCTTTAAATTCATTATTTGATATTTATAATTTTGCGATTTGAAAAAGTGCCTTTTTCTCCGGTGCCCTTTCTTCCGGATGCCCTTTTTACCGATGCCCTGTTTTTCGGGATCCCATTTAAAAGTTATGCCCGCATAAATACATATATATATACATAGTTATAATATTTAACCATTTTTTAAAAGTTATTTTTCATTCTGCTTCTTTACGCTTTATCTAATATATCTAGAATGACTCCATTGTCCATTTAACATTCCAAACATCGAGTAATTAATGGTTAAATAAATATAGTAAAAGAAATCGTTAAATAAACAAAAAGAAAATTATAAGTTTTTTTTTTTTGTTGTTTGTTTATATAGCATGTTGTTTTATTTTACGCTATAGCCCTTCAAATGATTATAGCCCATAGATCATAATAATAAAGAATATTTCGTTGTGTCCCTGTAAAAATATATAAGTATATTAGATTCACCAAAATCAATACAGCTTCTGCGACAGTGTTTTTTAAAATGTATATAAATTTTCAGTGCAATCAGATAAAGCATTTAGATGCTAGCACATTTTAAATAATTTGAGCCCGTAAGCCGTAATAATAATTTTTTTTGTTCTATGTTTGTAAAAAAATCTATAATATATCCCCCAAAATCTATACAGTTTCTGTGACGATTATTTGTACAGTGAAACCGGTCAAGTTGGACACTTTTTATCGGAACGGAATGTAGCCATAGGATTAACATTATGTCCAACCTCTATAAGTTGGACATCCCTCTAACTTGGAAGTTGGACATACAAATATTATCCTAAGTTGAATACTTTTACCCAATGAGACTGGAAAAAAATATATAAAACTTGCATTTTCTCACCGTTTTTAGAAAATTTACTTATCCCTTGTAGAAATAACTGGAAATATCCAAAAAGCAATGTTTCTTGTCACGCTATATTCACCTATGTATATTCATCTTATAAAAAAATATTTATTTTGTTCAACTGAAAAATTCACAAATTACTGAATTTTAGCGCTTAATGAAATAGTCTTTCTTTTTATTGATTTGCATGAATTGTTTTTGTTCTTTTCTCCAGGAAATATCCAGTAGAGAGCCTACAAGTATATTAAAACAAGAATAAACTACTAATTGAATAAACTACTACAGGAATAAACTACTACAGGAATAAAATAGAGGAATAAACTACTACTATTAATTTCCAGGTTGATGTATTAAATTTCTGAATTGAAATTTCGTGGCCGTTTGGAGTTGTGCCATGTTTAAATTTGTCACTTGATATAGCTGCTTTAATGCAGACTCGGTGACCTTGCCAACGTAAATTATGTGAGAAGTGCCGGGCTGGATATCAGCCAGGGTAGCTCAGTGGTTAGAGCATCCACGCGTTAAGCGGAAGGCCCGGGGTTCGATTCCCGGCTCTGGTATTTTTCACATAGTTGGTAAAAATCAGCCTTCTACTCCATTCTATCAATTAATTTCCAGGTTGATGTATTAAATTTCTGAATTGAAATTTCGTGGCCGTTTGGAGTTGTGCCATGTTTAAATTTGTCACTTGATATAGCTGCTTTAATGCAGACTCGATGACCTTGCCAACGTAAATTATGCGAGAAGTGCCGGGCTGGATATCAGCCAGGGTAGCTCAGTGGTTAGAGCATCCGCGCGTTAAGCGGAAGGCCCGGGGTTCGATTCCCGGCTCTGGTATTTTTCACATAGTTGGTAAAAATCAGCCTTCTACTCCATTCTATTAAAATAAACTACTACGTCAGAAACGCCAAAGAAAAATTATTGAGGTGCATACAGCTGTTTCGGTAGCCTAAAGCGTACCGTCTTCAGTGCAAAAAGAATTCTGAATCTTGAGAAGTGCTCGTATATATAGGAGAGGGACCGGATTTAGTTCAACTAATAGGATTACGGAAGAGGTAGGGAGTGTGGCCAATTGGAATTAAGGAATGTGTAGCTGTGTAAACAGTAGAAAAATTAAGGAAATGTGGACTGAATGTAAAATTTCCAACAATCAGACAAATAGGGAACAGCGAAATCACAATTTACAAGGTTTTTAAAATTTTTATAAATATGAAAAGCTTCAAAGAAATCGAGTTCATGAATGGATTTAGGTCTGCAAATTATTTTAGCTGAATTAAATTTTAAATTATGATTTTCCTCCCAGCAATGTTTAGAAATAGTTATTTTAGCTGTATTAAATTTAAAATTATGATTTTCCTCCCAGCAATGTTTAGAAATAGTTATTTTAGCTGAATTAAATTTAAAATTATGATTTTCCTCCCAGCAATGTTTAGAAATATTTATTTTAGCTGAATTAAATTTAAAATTATGATTTTCCTCCCAGCAATGTTTAGAAATAGTTAATAATAATTTCTAAACATTGCTGGGAGGAAAATCATAATTTTAAATTTAATTCAGCTAAAATAATTTGCAGACCTAAATCCATTCATGAACTCGATTTCTTTGAAGCTTTTCATATTTATAAAAATTTTAAAAACCTTGTAAAGTGGGATTTCGCTGTTCCCTATTTGTCTGATTGTTGGAAATTTTACATTCAGTCCACATTTCCTTAATTTTTCTACTGTTTACACAGCTACACATTCCTTAATTCCTATTGGCCACACTCCCCACCTCTTCCGTAATCCTATTGGTTGAACTAAATCCGGTCCCTCTCCTATATATACGAGCACTTCTCAAGATTCAGAATTCTTTTTGCACTGAAGACGGTACGCTTTAGACTACCGAAACAGCTGTATGCACCTCAATAATTTTTCTTTGGCGTTTCTGACGTAGTAGTTTATTCCTGTTTTAATATTCCAACGCCAAGTCTCCTGCTATTATTAGCCTACAAGTATGTTTTGACTTAGACTGTTTTAAAATGAGCATTAGACAATACATTTCGGTAGTTAGAGTTCCTCTACATTTGTTCCTTTTATTTTTTCTACAAAGTTTTACTTGAGTGTATAATTGCACTAAACATAATATGTGAGAGATCTATCTATAGCGAAAAAAGATGCTGATTCAATTTGGGTGCATATCAATCGACAGGTGTCGCTGCTAGGCTGCAGTTTTCCCCTTTCACAGGAAAACTATATCACAGTTTCTAGAGCGAATAAATTCACCAAACTTCATAAGCTATTAATATTATTAAAATGAATGTTACCTTAATTTGGGTGTATATCAGTAGACAAAGTGGTACTACTTTTAATCCCATTCTCCGATTTTCCATATGACTATCACAGCGTCTATTGAATAAAATTGCAGCAAAATGCATATGCAAAATTTTTATTGTGAGAAGTTATATTGATTAAATTTTCGTGCATATTAACTGGTGGATGGCGCTGTTATATAAAAAATTATAAAAGAAAGTGTTATTATGGCCACAATATACCAGTTTAAATTTAGATTTTAAATTAGCAAATTAATCATTTTTTGTATATAAGTTATGAGTATACTTAATTATTTTATATTTAGATGTGATTAAATGTTAAAAGGCATGCATAGATGCAGTTTAATTAAATCGAAAAATGTAAGCACCCCTATAAGTTGGACACGTTTTCCTGGAACCGTAGGTGTCCAACTTAGAGAGGTTTTACTGTAATATGTATATAAATTTTCAGTTCATTCAGATAAGGCATTTATTCATCATATATATTTTTTTGTATTTTTATTTAAATAATTAATTTTGCTTTGCTTATTTAATTTTTACAAAGCATTTATAATATTAAAATAAACATTCTTTCTTTCTTTTTTTTTTTTTTTTTTTTTTTTTTTTAATAAATGCTTTTTTCATAAATGCAGTATCTGTCAAAAATTATGATATACTAGCTACTAATTTGCTTTCTTATTCTAGAACGATTTTTAAATACTTTTTTATTGAATATTGTAATCAATTAATATTGTATTAGTATTCGCTGTAAAAGTTTTAATATTGCGCCTGAAGTAATAAAGCAGAGGAGGGAGCCCTCTAAATTTTCTCTCACACCGGCGTCCCCAGCTTACTTGTTACGGCACTAACTAACAATATATATTACGTATAATATATTTATCTTATTTAGTTTATTATAGAATAAAGAAAAAAATATCGAGGCATTCATTCAAAAGTTATACCTTTCTAAATATGTATACACCTAAATATACTTTTAAACAACATATTCTTTTTTATTCCATTTTATTTCTTACAATTTATCTCAAAAATTGCTCAAGAATATTTATAATAAAACATATTTATAAAGATACATACACAGAAGATCAAATAAAACAACGCTATACTGTAGACATATTTAAAGTGAATATAGGATTTAAATCTCTTCGGAAAAAGCTATTTATTATGAACATGTATTAATATGATGTAATTTCAGTTGTAGATAGATATGTGGCGGTTAACTGTAACCACCAACTGGTGATTGACTGATAAACTCACATTCTGACATTTTAACTGTAACTGTAATAACATGGCTAATCATTAACTGCAACTGTAATAACATGCTAATCATTAACTGCAACTGTAACAACATGCTGATCATTAACTGTAACTGTAACAGCAACTAAAAAATAATGTTTTCAATGTGAGCTAGCGTGCCTTACCGGTACGTTGCACGCACGATGTATAAGAAGTTCAATTCTGATCATTTATCTTAATATATTATTATTTTTAGATGCTTTGAGTCCTTATTATTCATTCAATACTTTGAGATGCTTGATCCATTTATCTGAAAGCATACGACTACAATGGTGTTACAAAACCATAATGGTGACTTGTGAGTGAAAAGATCGCGCATCAACTTCCTTCTCAGCAACACGCGATATCTTTATGCATCCGAGGTATGTGTCATCATTCAGCTAATGCAGTATTTAAAATCTCAAGATAAGTGATTTGAGAAAGATGTCGTGCATTTATTTTCAACTATTTATATGATACGCAGTGTTTACGATTACGACTGTGTGCGAAGCCTCGTGCACGATATATCTTCAAATTTTTATTACCGGGGATACTCAATTATGGTCAGTAAGCATATTTTACTCCATTATTTTATGCACTAATGTTGTATTTTTCCCTAAAGTATCTAAAAATTAAGGTTTAAAATATGCTATTTTGCAATAGTATTTTTTCAATTCTCTGTTATGGGTGCTTTATTTTTGCTCATATGAAACCTTTGCTCGATAATTTTTGTACATAACTTTCTTAATAGTAATTTTGTATTCTGTATTTCCTATTTTATATTGTATTACGTACATCTAAGCTTTTATATATTTTTTTCATTATGCCGGAGACCGATGCAAACAGTAGCCATCAGGTGGCATATGTTGGGGTAAAACCACCCCCGTTTTGGAAGACAAATCCATCACTATGGTTTCTCAGATTAGAGGCACAATTTTCTTTAGCTAAAATAACATGTGAAAGTACAAAATTTAATCATGTCGTTGCGGCAGTCGATGCAGATATTCTTACGTCTGTTAGCGACCTTATTATGACTCCTCCATCTGATAACCCATACGAAACATTAAAAAAGCGTCTCATTGAATCTCACTCAGAGAGTGAGGAATCCCGGATACGTACCTTACTGCAGGGTGTTGAACTTGGCGATTCTCGCCCATCCCATTTGCTAACATGTATGCGTACCTTAGCTGGGGATACTGTTGGGGAATCTTTCCTTAAATCCTTATGGCTCGCACGTCTCCCTCAAACTACGCGTAGCATTGTAGGTGCACTAAGTGATGACTTGTCAAAATTAGCAGGGGTCGCGGACAAAATTAATGATCTGTCATCAACCCCGCAGGTTAATGCTACTAGCAGCAGTATATGTGCTCCACCAGCACACAATTCATCCCTAGAGGTTAAAATCGAGCAGCTTACTCAGCAGATGAGTGAGTTGGCTGCTATTGTAAACAGGCGTGAACGTTCACGGGGCAACAAATATAGTCATCGTAATCGTAGCCGCTCCAAAAGTCGCTATAAAGAACCAGCGAATAATCAATGTTTTTATCATACTAACTTTGGTGCAAGAGCAAAAAAGTGTAATTCTCCATGCTCTTTTCGAACCCAGGAAAACTAATTTGGCGTTCGCATCTGGGCCATGATTGCGACCGCCATGTAAATCGCATCCTTTTGGCCGATCCTTCCTCTAAATTAAAATTTCTCATTGACACGGGCGCGGATATTTCGGTCATCCCTGTTAGTGTCATCAAACGACCAGTTGTTAATGAGGGGCTTGTTCTTTATGCCGCAAATGGCACAAAAATACCAACTTTCGGAACTCAACGGCTTACCCTTGATCTAAACTTACGTAGAACATTCACTTGGTCCTTTGTGGTTGCTAAAGTTAGCCAACCTATCATAGGCATAGATTTTTTAAAAAGGTTCAATCTACTGGTAGATGCTAAACACAATAGTATCATTGATGGTGAAACGATGCTATCATCGCAGGGTAAAGCTACTCAAATTCTGCCAGGCAATAGTGCTGTGAGCATTCTTTTCGGTTCTTCCAAATTTGACAAAATTTTAGCCAAATACCCAGAACTTACTAACCCTTCCCATACCCCAAAAGAACAACCACAGCATTCGGTTTTTCACCATATTGAGACCAAAGGCCCACCTGTATTCTCTAAACCCCGTCGATTGTCGCCAGAACTTCTGGCAGCTGCTCGTCAGGAATTTGAATTTCTTCTGGCTCAGGGTATTGTGCGGCCTTCCAAAAGTGCATGGGCGAGCCCTCTTCATATGGTTCGGAAAGCGAATGGTGGATGGCGTCCTTGCGGTGATTACCGACACTTGAATGCCATTACTGTCCCAGATCGTTACCCACTTCCACATATCCAAGATTGTACTCAGTTATTTCATGGGAAACAAATTTTTACAACTTTGGATTTAGCTCGCGCTTACCACCAAATCCCTGTTAATCCTGCAGACATAGAAAAAACAGCCGTAACAACACCATTTGGCTTGTTTGAATTTTTGTTTTGTCCATTCGGCTTGCGAAATGCGGGGCAGACCTGTCAGAGGTACATTCATCAAATATTAAGTAATCTTGATTTCTGTATACCTTACCTCGATGACATTCTCATTGCGTCAGCTAACGAAGATGAGCATGAGGAGCATCTTAGGCAAGTTTTAGATCGCCTCAGACTCCATGGGCTTAAGTTGAACCCGGCTAAATGTGTTCTAGGAAAATCTTCGGTTTCCTTTTTGGGATGCCTTATAACAGCCTCTGGTGTAAAGCCACTTCCTGAAAAGACTAAGGCAATAGCCGAGTTTCCGAAACCTAAAACGATTATAGAGTTGCGACGTTTTTTGGCGATGCTCAACTTTTATCGTCGATTTATCCCAAATGCGGCCAAAACTCAGGCACCTTTACACGAGTTGCTAAAAGATTCTAAAAAGAATGATAAACGCCCGGTCCCCTGGAATGATACATTAATCCAGGCATTTGAGGCATGTAAGCACGATCTAATTCATTCTGCAACTCTTGCTTATCATGCTCCGGACCAGCCAATTAACCTAATGGTCGACGCATCCAACATTGCAATAGGCGCTGTTTTAAATATCTTAAATGATAATAGTTTACAACCCCTTTCATTTTTTTCGCGTAAATTGAGTCCTACTGAGCAAAGGTACAGCACTTATGACAGAGAGCTGTTGGCAATTTATTCAGCTGTAAAATATTTTCGGCACAGTTTGCAGGGAAGACACTTCATTATATATACAGACCATAAGCCACTGACCTTCGCTTTTTCAAAAACTTCAGATTCCAGTTCTCCTCGCCAGCTGAGACAGTTGGACTTCATATCCCAATTTAGTACAGATATTCGGCATGTTGCTGGAACTGACAATGTAGTTGCTGACACCCTGTCACGGATAAATAATATCCAACATACTTCTACTGATTTTTCCACAATGGCTGCAGAGCAAGCGACAGATAAGCAATTGGCTGATATCCTTGTCAAGCCGGATTTATCCCTCAAACTCCAGAAAATGACAATAGGTCCTAACTTAGAACTTTATTGTGATCTGAGCACTGGTAAAGTGCGACCATATGTTCCTGAGTCATTGCGCTTCGGTGTTTTCAAAAGCCTCCATTCCTTGTCACACCCAGGTGTTAGAGCCACTCGAAAGCTGATCCAGCATAGATTTGTATGGCCTTCCATGCAGAAAGACATTGCCAAATGGGCACAGTCATGTATAGACTGTCAAAAGTCAAAAGTCCATCGACATACTCGTAGTCCACTGCAGCAGTTCCCCATCACTTCACAGAGATTCGAGCACGTGCACCTGGATATCGTGGGACCCTTGCCTCCATCTGAGGGATATACCTACTTGGTAACCTTCATAGATAGATTTTCTCGTTGGCCAGAGGCAATACCAGTGCAGGATATCACAGCTGAAACAGTGGCACGAACCTTGGTGGCACATTGGATTGCCCGATTTGGTGTCCCTAGAACAATCACTACAGATCAGGGACGACAATTTGAATCCCATTTATTTTCCTCCTTAATGAAAATTTTGGGCATGCATCGTATTCGCACCACCCCTTACCACCCATCAAGCAATGGACTGGTAGAGCGATTTCACCGGACTCTTAAGCAGGCCCTAAAATGTCATAACAGTCCTCGCTGGACGGAGACTTTACCTATTGTGCTTTTAGGTCTCCGTGCCACATTTAAAGAAGATCTTGGTGGTACTTGCTCCGAAATGCTGTATGGAACAACACTGTCCTTACCAGGGGAGTTTTTGGAACCTTCGAAAGAGGAGCCACAAACAGACCCAGCGTCTTTCTTACAGCAGCTGTGCCATACCATGCGAGATATTGCGCCAACTTCTACGTCTTTCCATGGCAAACCATCATGTTTTGTGCATCCTTCATTAGGGACTTGTACCCATGTTTTTGTACGTAATGACTCAGTCAAAGCACCATTGACACAGCCATACAATGGACCTTATTGTGTCACAAAACGTAGTGCCAAACATTTCACCATCCAAATAAATGGAAAAGAATGTGTAATTGGTATAGACAGACTTAAGCCAGCCTTCCGAGCTCAGGATGACATTCCGTCAGCACCGCCTGCTGGGGCTACAGACAGTTCCCATACTCCTACACCTAACTTAGGGGAACCGACAAGTGTGGTACCAAGTCTACCTCCAAACCAAACTACTCGTTCCGGTAGAGTTGTCCGGTTCAATCCGCGATATTTGTGATGGTTCAGTACTTACAGTACTTGGGGCGGAGTACTGTGGCGGTTAACTGTAACCACCAACTGGTGATTGACTGATAAACTCACATTCTGACATTTTAACTGTAACTGTAATAACATGGCTAATCATTAACTGCAACTGTAATAACATGCTAATCATTAACTGCAACTGTAACAACATGCTGATCATTAACTGTAACTGTAACAGCAACTAAAAAATAATGTTTTCAATGTGAGCTAGCGTGCCTTACCGGTACGTTGCACGCACGATGTATAAGAAGTTCAATTCTGATCATTTATCTTAATATATTATTATTTTTAGATGCTTTGAGTCCTTATTATTCATTCAATACTTTGAGATGCTTGATCCATTTATCTGAAAGCATACGACTACAATGGTGTTACAAAACCATAGATACATACATCTAAAATGTTAGTAATTATTAAAAAATATTAACAATAAACCTGGGAGGAAGGATAGATTACTCCGAGCAATAAACATAAAATAATAAATTTCCTTATTCTACAAAAACTGACATATTTCAGTCCCTTATCCTCTAGCAGTAGAAGGACACCCCCCCCCTACCCTCTTGTCTTCCAGTAACGCCTACTCGACAATAAATTCCGAATGTTGACAGCTTTAACAAAGAATGAACTTTAACGGAAATGACTTAGTGAAGGGGGTGAAAATATAAAAGGTATCCCATAGACGCGAAAGCTGAATCGTAGAACTTGAAAAAAAATTGACTGACAAGTAGCCTTAAAACATAAAAGTGGTTCAAAGCTAATCTTTTACAAATTGCTCCTCCTTCGGGTTACGCATCGACAAATATTGTAAATTTCACTATAAACCGAAACTGAAAAATATATTTATATTTAAAAAACCGTTTGTTGCTTTAATTAATAATAATTGTAAAATATTTTATATAAAATGATAAGAATTCAATTTTAGCGGTTAATATTTTGAATTTTGTGGCAAGACTCTGAATAGCTTTCTTGTCGAAACAGTGATTTACATTTCAGTAAAATTTGACTTTTGTAATGTTGTTACATAATTATCAGTAAAGAACGTTAAGATACCTATATTTTAAATATTTTAAATGTGATTTTTATACGGTAAAACTTAAAAGTGGTTCAGAAGCAAATTTTTTACAAGTGATTGCTCCGCCCTCGGGTTACGCTTCGACAAATACGGTAAATTTCACTACAAACCGAAACTGAAAAATTATTAACTTTAAAAAACTGTTTTTTCTCCTTTAATCTGATAATAATAGTAAAATCTTTTATGTAAAATTATAAGAATTCAATTTCAGCTGTCAATATTTAGAATTTCGTGACAAAACTATGAACAGCTTTTTTGTCGAAATAATGCTTTACGCTTCAGTAAAATTTGGCTTTTGTAGGTGTTGTTACATAATTATGAGTAAAGAATTTTAAGATAAACAATCTTTTAACCCGTCAGTAGTCGCTAGTTGGTCGATTCACCGTCCATCTCTTCAGTGTTGCCAGATTTATTTATTTATTTATTTATTTATTTATTTTATCTATTTTATTTATTTATTTATTTTATTTATTTTTTTTTTTTTTTTTGAATAGCCACCAAAACCTTTTAGAAGTGGCATTTGGTATACATAAAAGGCAAATAGAATCGAAGAAACGTCGATTATATATATCATATATTACTTCTTAAAATTATTGGTGACTGTTGAATAAAAAAGTTCACAATCTGTACCAGGTGACGCTGTCTACCGCAACCACTAACGGGTTAAATGCTTAAATAAAATTTAAGTAAAAAATCATTTTTTAACGGTAGAAGCTTTTTATTTAGAAGCCATAAAAAGTATAAAATAAAAATTTATTCTGGCAAAGACATGCTACAAAGAAATGAAAGTTTCAATACTAAGAAAAGTTTAGAAAAAAGTATAGGTGCTTTCCTTTTGCAAGAGATGAAAATTCTTTAATGTTCAAAATATTTTGAAAAGCTCTCGAGACCAATATTCTTAGTTATTCGTTTTTGTATAATCATTCGTTAGTCCACAAAATTCAAATGTCTCAAAAGCTTTTTAAAATATTTTGAACATTAAAATATTTTCATCTCTTGCAAAAGGAAAGCACCTATATTTTTCTCTAAAATTTTCTTAGCGTTGAAACTTTCATTTTTTTGTAGCATGTCTTTGCCAGAATAAATTTTTATTTTATGCTTTTTAGGTCTTCGCAATAAAAAGCTTCTAAAGTTAAAAAATGATTTTTTACTTAAATTTTATTTATTTTTTTATAACTGCAAAATTATAGTTCCTTACACAAATGACTTAAAAAATTAATAAGTTGTTTTGGAAATAAAGACAAATTATCTAAATTATTCACAGATTCGCTGTGTTATTCGCAGATTTTATTTTCATGCCACGGTAGATAAAATAAATTGAAGAACACACACGTAAATTAGCACACACTTTTTATCTGTTAGGAAGCTGCAATTTTAAATAATTATAAACTTCACTTTTTTAATGGTTGTTTAGTTGGATGGTTGGTTTTAACGTCGCACTAGTGCTGCGCAATGGGCAACTTGCGAGGATCTGGGACATACGCCTAAAACATGGCCCGGAGACATGCCATCATAATTTTGAACCACAACGGAGGTTTCTTTTTTTTTTTTTTTCTTTTTTTTTTTTTTTTCTTGAAGAAATAATAGCAAGAATAATTTAACGGTAGCAGAAAGCGACCAGGCAGGAATCAAACGTGAGTATTTCACATAAAGTGGTTATGCCGAGAACGCAGGGGTTCAATCCTTGGCAGTTAGTGGCTGAAGTGTTGGCACGATATGGAAACGCCCTGATTCGATTTTTGGCTTCGACAAATTTCACTCTTAAAAGTGAATTTGACCTTTCCGACAGAAATATATATTCATTTGTGCCATTTTTATTTAATTTTAATTTGCAATTATTGAACTGCATACTAAAGATAAAATTATTGAAAAAAAAAAAAAAAAAAAAATGTATTTAATATTAAAACAAATACATATTATTTTTCTTCCTATTTTTTTTTTTTTTTTTTTTTTTTGGGGGGGGGGGGGGTAAAGTTGTTTGAAAACGCTTGGATCTTAGGTCTGACTTGGATGCATGCCCTCCGTGGGGCGGAAGGGGGGGTCTTTAGAAAGGAATCAAGATCGTATTTACCACATACATGCAAAAAATAAATTAATTAATTAAAACAAAAAATGAACGCTTTATTTATTTATTATTATTATTATTATTATTATTATTTTAAGATTTAGCATACATATAGGAGAATATGTAAAATCTGTAGATGATTGGATGAAGCATATTTCTATTGCATCAAAATGATGTTTCAAAATCTTCCATTTGACACTATTGTAATACTATTTTTTAAATAATTGTAATTTTTTCTTTTTTTTTTTTTTTTTTTTTTTTTAAGTTTAATATATACCTTACATAAGCTTTTCATCGTTTTGGCTGATTAATTTCGGTCGCAATCGCGACCATCCTCAGAGCCATGACAATCGTTTTCGTCCTTCTGTTTATAGTTCGGCGGTTTGCTGTGGCTGTTATTTCGCTTCACTTCATATTCCTCCAAGATGTGTTGCCATGCAGTAGGGATGATGGAATGTTCTCTATTGTTTACAGTGTTGGGGTTAGTAATAATTTCAAGTGCCTCCCGTTTTAGAGCATAATTATGGTTATTGTAAGGTGCTATTTTTTGGATGTTAATGGAGTTAATGTTTATGGGGTTATTATTGTGGGTAGTGGAGAAAGCGGTAGAGGTTTTTCCTAATTTAAGGTCTGCACGGTGTTCTTTTTCTCTATCGGTGATTTTTCGCTTGGTCATCCCAATGTAGCAGGCGTTTTTACCGTTGATATGTTCGAAGTTGATTTTATAAATCCCGGAGGTGGAGTTTGGTGGAATGGGGTCTTTTTCGTTTCGGATATGTTGAAAAATGTTTTTGTCTGGTTTTATTGGAATGTTTAGGTTATTATTTTTAGCTTCATTTTTTATTTTAATGCTGGCGCCTTTACAAAATGGGATTGCAGTGGTGAAAATAGGTTTAGTTTTTTGGGCATTATTGATTTTGTTTAAGGATTTGAGGCGTTTTTTGTATAATTTATTTATAAGAGTTTTGGAGTAATTTGCTTTAGTGGCGATTTTTTTGATATTGTTAAGTTCTGTATTTAGTAATTGTTTGTTAGAGCAGATTAAAATAGCGCGATTGATGTAAGATTGAATGGCAGATAATTTGTAACTGAGGGGGGTTTTACAATTTTTGTTTATAATTTCAGTGTTAGTTGTGGGTTTTCTGTAAACTGTAATGTCAATAGTGTTATTAGGGTTTTTTATTATTTTTATGTCAAGAAAGTTGAGAGTATTGTCAGTTTCTTTTTCGATGGTGAATTTAATATTATTATCCAGGTTATTAAGGTTAGTTAGAAGGTTATCTGGGTTTTCGGTGTCGGGTATAATGGCAAATATATCGTCAACGTATCGAGTCCAAAGTTTACAATTTTTGATAATATGGTTGGCTGAGTTTTCAATAAGGCGGAGTTTCAATTCTGCAATGATACCGGAGATAGGGGACCCCATGGGGACACCTTGAGTTTGATGGTATTATAAGTATTATTGTCAAAGTTAAGTATGATTCATTAAGGAGTAGGTTATTTGCTCTGATTAAAGTTTCGCTGATTTTGTTATCTCCAAACATGGTGGTTATTTTAGTGTTAATTATTGTAGTGATTTCTGGGATATTGATGGATGGGTAGAGATCTTTTACGTCAAAACTAACTAATTTATCAGTATAATTAATATTAGTGTTACGAAGTTTATCTAGAAATAGTTCATTTGAGTTTATTGAGTGGTTAGATGGGGGGAGAAGTGCAGTGTAAATGTTTTTCATGTATTTTTCGAGTTGGTATGTTGGGCCTTCGGATTTATTTACTATTGGGCGGAGAGAGGGAGGGTTTTTGTGATTAAAGTAAAGTTTTTGTGAGATTAGTTAGTTTTGACGTAAACGATCTCTACCCATCCATCAATATCCCAGAAATCACTACAATAATTAACACTAAAATAACCACCATGTTTGGAGATAACAAAATCAGCGAAACTTTAATCAGAGCAAATAACCTACTCCTTAATGAATCATACTTTAACTTTGACAATAATACTTACCATCAAACTCAAGGTGTCCCCATGGGGTCCCCTATCTCCGGTATCATTGCAGAATTGAAACTCCGCCTTATTGAAAACTCAGCCAACCATATTATCAAAAATTGTAAACTTTGGACTCGATACGTTGACGACATATTTGCCATTATACCCGACACCGAAAACCCAGATAACCTTCTAACTAACCTTAATAACCTGGATAATAATATTAAATTCACCATCGAAAAAGAAACTGACAATACTCTCAACTTTCTTGACATAAAAATAATAAAAAACCCTAATAACACTATTGACATTACAGTTTACAGAAAACCCACAACTAACACTGAAATTATAAACAGAAATTGTAAAACCCCCCTCAGTTACAAATTATCTGCCATTCAATCTTACATCAATCGCGCTATTTTAATCTGCTCTAACAAACAATTACTAAATACAGAACTTAACAATATCAAAAAAATCGCCACTAAAGCAAATTACTCCAAAACTCTTATAAATAAATTATACAAAAAACGCCTCAAATCCTTAAACAAAATCAATAATGCCCAAAAAACTAAACCTATTTTCACCACTGCAATCCCATTTTGTAAAGGCGCCAGCATTAAAATAAAAAATGAAGCTAAAAATAATAACCTAAACATTCCAATAAAACCAGACAAAAACATTTTTCAACATATCCGAAACGAAAAAGACCCCATTCCACCAAACTCCACCTCCGGGATTTATAAAATCAACTTCGAACATATCAACGGTAAAAACGCCTGCTACATTGGGATGACCAAGCGAAAAATCACCGATAGAGAAAAAGAACACCGTGCAGACCTTAAATTAGGAAAAACCTCTACCGCTTTCTCCACTACCCACAATAATAACCCCATAAACATTAACTCCATTAACATCCAAAAAATAGCACCTTACAATAACCATAATTATGCTCTAAAACGGGAGGCACTTGAAATTATTACTAACCCCAACACTGTAAACAATAGAGAACATTCCATCATCCCTACTGCATGGCAACACATCTTGGAGGAATATGAAGTGAAGCGAAATAACAGCCACAGCAAACCGCCGAACTATAAACAGAAGGACGAAAACGATTGTCATGGCTCTGAGGATGGTCGCGATTGCGAACGAAATTAATCAGCCAAAACGATGAAAAGCTTATGTAAGGTATATATTAAACTCAAAATTAAATTAGTATGCTTTTCTTTAAAAATAAATGAATAATTGTAATTTTGTTTGTTTGTTTGACAAGATTTTATTGTCAGGCAAAAGTTGCATTAAGTGGCTAAAATCTGTACAATGCTAATAAATATTTCAACTAAATACACATACTACATTACATTGAATAAAAAAAAAATAGAATTTGTTTCATATTTCAAGGTTTTTAAATAAAAAATAAACTGAAAAAAAAAAAAAAATGTATAATCGAAATTAAAAGATTTTACTCATCTAATACATATTACAAAATTCAAACAAACTTTCTACGATTTTAAAATAGAGCCAAATTTAATGTTTACTTAATACACTGTTTTATTTCCTAAAGAGTGTAGTTTAAAAGTTAAAATTTCAACATATGTGTATTTTTTCAAGACTGGTTCAATTATCACACAAACTTCGACGTTTTATAAATTTTCTTTTCCAATTCAACGCTCTCTGGACTTTCATGCAAATTCAGTTTTTCCTCTATTATATTTCTGCAGAAGCTTCAACTGTCATCATCATGTCCAACACTGTTGAAGGCTATAAGCCTGTTCCGGCCTCAATCAATTTTTACGGGGTCTTCCTCTATCTCTTCTCCCCCTTGGCCTATATTTCAGAGCTGCCTTTGGTATACGGTCATTTGGCATTCGTTCTAAATGTTCTCTCCACTTATTTCTATAGTTTATTATAATATGTATTATTGGCTTAGTTTTTAGTTCCTTCCTGATGTCATCATTTCTTATTTTATCCATTATACATAGCTGCCAATATTTTAATTTATTCCGGAGTACTTTTAGCCACGCCTTTATTTCGAACCACTTTATTTATAGAAAATTTTTCTTCAATACATAACTTCGATAAAATAAGAAAAAATTACTTTTAAAAAATAAGTGGTACTAAATAGGGGCGGGCTAAAATTACTTCGGAATAAATTAAAATATTGGCAGCTATGCATTATAGAACAACCTTTCACACTCCTTAGAAATTTCATCTCTGAAGATTGTATTTCTCTTTCATCACTCTTTTTGAGCGTCCATGTCTCGCTTCCATAAATAAGAGTTGGTATCGCCATTGTCTTGAAAAATTTTATTCTGGTACCTTTTCTTGTATTTCATAACCCTTTGGGGCGCAAGACAATTTGAAACACTTAAATTATACTGCCACCGGAATTCATGAACTAAATTAAACTATAGGAAATTTTAAATTTTAAGGTTTAAAAAAACCGGCTTTTTCTGATATGTTATAAACGTGAATTTTTGCTACAAAATTTCCGGGATGAACTTTTGCATCTCGATTTTAAATTTTGCGTACTCGCAGCGAGGACAGCGCGCGTTTAGGGGTTAATGTTCTTCTTATAGTCCCGTAGATGTATTGGAACTTATTTACCTTGTTTTGTATATCGTTGTAATTATAAGATGTGTCACATCCTAGATAATTAAAACGTGAAATTTGTTGAATTGGTTTATTTTCTAAGATAATCTTTGTTCTAATAGGTTCTTTATCTTCAAAACCAATCACCTTCGTTTTACTCTTTGAAATCTTTAACCCGTTAGTAGTCGCTAGTTGGTCGATTTGCCGCCCATCATTCAGTTTTTCCAGATTTTTTTATTCAATAGCCACCAAAAAATTTTAGAAGTGGCATTTGATATACATAAAACGGGAATAAAATCGATTTAACGTCGATCACATCACTTCTTAAAATTATTGGTGACAGTTAAACAAAAAGTTCGCAATCTGTAATAGGTGGCGCTGTCGATAGCGACTACTAACGGGTTAAGTTATATTCACTTCCAATTTTGTCTAGAGTAAAAATTGCACGTTGCAAATTATCTTCATTGTCTTGAAACAGACATAAGTCGTCTGCAAATAATATATTGTTAAACAAAATTTTTCCGAGACCTATTCCTGTTTTGATTTTGTTTTTCCAGATTCTGATGACATAGTCAATATAGATGTTAAATAGGTGTGGCGATAAACTGCGTCCCTGTCGCACACCTTGATTTATTATTATTTTATCCGAAATTTTAAAACCTAGGTCTAAAACAATAGAAGTGTCTTCATATAGGCTCTTAATACTTTTAATGAGATGAAGAGGGTATCCCATATACTCCATGATCTTCCACAATTTTCCTCGATCTACTAGGTCAAAGGCTTTTTCAAAATCTATGAAAGCAACATGAGTTTCTGAATTAAATTCACAGCGTTTTTAAAAGAGTTGTTTGAGGGTAAATCTACTGTCTATGCAGGATCTTCCTTTTCGAAAACCATTTTGTTCTTCTAATAATAGTGCTTGTGAAATGACTTTTAGTCTGTTGCCTATAATTCTTGAAAAGATTCTGTATCCAGTGTTCAATAGGCTAATACCTATGTAGTTATCACATATATTACGGTTTCATTTTTTAAATAAGGAGATAATTTTAGAGATTCTCCAGTCATCAGGAATTTCGCATTGTTTCCGGCATAAATTGATTAAATGTAGCAGTCGTGTCTTAAAAGTATAGTCTGCATATTTCAATAATTCAAAATTTATTCCATCTATTCCTGTGGCTTTTCGATTTTTTCCAGCTTTCAATGTTTCCTCTAGTTCTTTCTCTTCTATGGGGTCAACTTCATTAGAACTCCCAATTAGGTTTTCCACTTAATTTTTTATAATGTTCGATCCACTCTTTTTTCTTAATCACATTAATATTTGCTGTATCTCGTTCCTTGCTATTTAAAAACTTTAGTGCCTTATAAGCCATGTGTTGTGATCCATGTAAGTCATTCTCTATGTTGCTGATAAAACGCTCCCAAGAGTCATTTTGAGTTTTTCTTATGAGTGTTTTAACTCTATTTCTATTTAACGTATATGCTTGTTTAGACTCCTCTGTATTTTGTTGCAAGTGAATCAAATAAGTCTTACGTTTTTCTTTTTATAGCATTTGCTATGTCCTCGTTCCATATATGTAAACTCCTCTTCCCCTTTCTTCTCTTTCTGGTTCCAAGTGCTTCCAAAGCAGCTTTTCTGATACATGAAATCAAAGTCATCCATTCAGTATTAATATCTTCTGTAACTAGGAGATCTTCCATTTGCACCCTTAGCCGTTGTTGATATAATGCTCTGACACTTTCTTCTGAGAATAAATGTATCTTTTACACAAAATCGTGCTTGTTTACAGGTGCTGTAGAATTTGGTTTTCTCCATCGTGCCCATAATTCAAACTTTGCACAGATCAAGAAATGATCTGAACCAATGTCACTTCCTCGAAAAAGCTTTACATTTTTAACCTGTGTAGGTAATATTCTGTTTACAATTATGTAATCAATAAGAGACCTGAAGCCTCTAGTACTCCATGTGAATTTATGTATGTCTTTCTTTTTGAAAAAAAGTGTTTGTAATCTTCAAGTCATTAAATGTCACGAATTCCCGGAGAACTTTACCACTTTCATTTAATATATCTTCTCCTTCTGTTCCAATAATTTTTGGAATAGGCTGCCTCCCTACTCTTGCATTAAAATCTCCACATAGTATCACGAAATAATTTTTATTGCATCGACTGATCAATTCCTGTAATTGTTCATAAAATTTTTCTGTCTCCGTAGTGTTTCCATCTGTTGGAGCATAAACTCCAATTACTAGAAGTTTTCCTCTATCTATTCCAAATCTTATAATGATTATTCTTTCCCTAACAAAAGTGTAACTCAAAATTCTTCTGTTACCATTTTTTATCTATCATTATTGCGATTCCTGCAGCTGCTCTTTGATCTTGATCAACTCCTTTGTAGATTAAGGTGTAGTTTTCAATATATTTTGTTCCTTGTAATTTCTTTTTAGTTTCTGTTATTACTGCTATGTTTACTCTTCGCTTTTTCAATTCTCTGTCAAGCTCATTCTCCTTTCCTCTTAGTCCTCTAACATTCCATGTAGCAATATTTAATGTTTCCGATATACCAAAGTCATTTCCAGATCCGTTCCGTCCGTTTCCGTTGTTAACAGGCCGTTTAATTCTTTGCTTTTGAGGCTTATGAGTAAGTGGTTTTTTAAGTGGCCAGGGAACCAATCTTGCGCACAACCCCCAACCTGGAGGACCAGGGTGTTTCTTTTCGTCTGGCACTTACCCTTCGACCTGTCCGGCTTGGTAGACCCTACCAGTAGCAAGCTACCGCCGGCATAGCTCTCAGGGTCACAAGTGCACGCAAGCCCCACCGCCCCGTCAAGGCAGAAACACCATCGGGGGGAGCTTCAACTGTATTTTCGGTAAATTAAATGATGTTGTTTCATTGCACACAGTATTTTTGTGGTTTAAAATTTCTATTGCTTCTCTTATGATAGTCGGGTAATAGAAATTAGACTGATAATTTATTTTCATTAAAAATTATTTAAATACTTCTTTTCTGGTTAATTCTTGTAAGAACGATAATATTCCTATTATATTTAATATTATCAATATGCTCCTAATTTCTATGAATGGATTTCTTGCTTGTCATGCCTAAGCAGGGCCTGCCCAGACAGCACAGAGAACTTGCATTAAGCTATCATCAACATTGACAACTCAAGTCAAGAAACTTGCATTGAGCTTGACATCTCAAGCCTGTAAGTTTAATGCAAGTCAAGATCAAGAATCCTAGTTTACACTTGTCCCACTTGCTTTAGACTTGATAGTTCAAGCATGAATCAAGTTATATGTATCAAGTATGCACTAAGTTTGCCAGAGTTCGTACGAATCAAGTAATACACATCAAGTATAAATTATACTTGCTGCACCAAGTATGAATTATTCTTGATGCACCAAGTATGAATTATACTTGCTGCATCAAGTATCAATTATACTTGTTGCAGCAAACGTGAATCAAATTTTACTTGCCAAACATGTTTTTAACATGATACAGTCGGCAGCAAAAGTATCCGAGCACTAGCAAAAATTCATATGAAAAAAAGTACACTTAATACTGTTTTGTTAAATAAATTCTCGTCGAATCATGTTCATAGACTGACTAATAACAGAACTCAACAAGGATTTATTTAACAAAACTGTATTAAGTGTAATTTTTTTACATAGGAATTTTTGCTAGTGCTCGGACACTTTTACTGCCGACTGTACATCAAACGCAAAGGAACTTTCTACTTATCGTCGCCGGGAGCCAGCTGCGGAGAAATAATCGTCTTCTCTATTCTACAGCATACATGAAGCAAATATTGCTTATCAAGCATGCTTTTAACGGCCCTCTTCACTCACCTTCGCCGGATGCCCGAGCCAATGTTATTCTATGGGAAAATTCTCTTTACAAATAACTTATTAACTAATACATATTTTTAAATTCTGTTTTCACATTCAGAAAATTCCCAACTGTTAAATTGACGCACCTTTTTTAAAAATGTAATTTTTTAATTTTTAATATTTTATCTTGAAATTGAAAAATGAAAAAATTTCACACATTGAAAATTCGTATTTTGCAGCTTCGAAATAAAATATAAAAAATTAAAAAAATAATTTTTTAAAAAAGGTCCATCAATTTAACAGCTGGGAATATTCAGAATGTGAAAACAGAATTTAAAAATATGTATTAGTTAATAAGTTATTTGTAAAGAAAAATTTCCCATTGAATAACATTAGTTTCGGCTTCCGGCGGCGGTGAGTGAAGAGGGCCCTTAATGGCATGCATTCTTCGCCGACAGCTAAAGCTCATGTTAAAACCCGAATAAACTACTACGTCAAAAACGCCAAAGAAAAATATTTGAAAAATATTTTTCTTTGGCGTTTCTGACGTAGTAGTTTGTTCGGGTTTTAATATTCCAACGCCAAGTCTCCTGTTATTATAAAGCTCATGTTATTCTATGCAGAAATTTATTTACAGAATGACTCATAACCCAATGTATTTATTTAAATTCATTTTTCACTTTTGGAAAAACCACAACCGTTAAATACGTTCTCGTTTTCCAAAAAATTATCTTTTGAATTTCAATAACACCTCGTACAGGAAAAAGAAGCGAAAAATGCAATTGTTTAATTTTTCGTATTTTTAAAGTCAAAAATAAGAATTTTATGAAACTACTTTTAGAAAACATATACAAATTTAAATATTGTGAATTTTTCCAATATGAAAATGGTTTAAAAAAAATACATAAGGTAATGATTAATTCTATAAATAAATTTCCCCTTAGAATAATATGGGTTTTGGCTGTTTGAGAAAATAGTTATTCTACGCTGTTAACCTGATGTAGATAACTTAATACATTCTTATTTCTGGGACGGTCAATCACATTTTATGTAGATTTTTGGTGAGTTATCCAAATTAATTTTTACATGAACAGAAAATGATTTTGTCCAGAATTTGAACTTGGACACTTGTGTTAACTCCCATCCCTCTTTCAACTGAGTTCTATTATGATAACTCACATGGCTCGTTCATGTGAAAGTTAAAAATTTTCAATTTGTCTGTTCTGGGAATATGAACTCAGTCTTAGAAAAAAATTTTATTTATTTTAACTCCATAGCTGTTTGATAGCAGTTAGATATTTAGGATAATAATTTCCACCATTTATACAGTAATTTTTTGTTGTATTGAATAAATAAATTTTTACAGGGAGCGAAAAGTGAGACAGCGTTATGACGTTAACTCAGAGGATCTAGGTCTGAACTTGGCCTGATCCCTTTTCGTTGTTGTAAAACATCGACCAATATATTAAAAATTTATTGTATAAATGATCAAATTATTTTCCTAATAACACTGCTCGGCTGGAAAATTGCGTCTGACACCATTTCAGCATATTCTTATATAAAATGACCTCCTGAATCCGAATAGGACGCCCATTCTGCCCTATCACCCACAATTTTTTAGAAATGGACTCCTATTTTTATCATTTTTGGTGATTTTGTGGCTATAAATTTGATTTTTAGGAGGTGGGAGGATTATTTTAATCGTTAAATATCTTCTGAGGGGCTACAGAGTTGGAAAATTCTAAAACATGGACGTTTGCGACAAGGGATTTTTTTTTTTTTTTTTTTTTTTTTTTTTTTTTTTTTTTGGTGGGGGGGGGGGGGGGAGGGATTTGCCACTGAAATTATGCATTACATATCTTATATTTTTTAATCTGTTATTAATGTTATTTTTTAAACTTTATATTTTTTTTGTTTTTAGGTGTTAAATTAATTTTTTTTCATTCTTCAAATCAAATTCGTGGTCATAAAATTATCGAACAGGGAAAGAAATTGAGAGAGGAGTGGTGTATTTAGAAAACTGAGGGTGACTGGGCAAAATGGGAGTCATATTCGAATTCAGGAGGTCATTTTACGTAAGAATCAGCAAGAATGGCATCAGATCTCGATTTTTTTCTTTATTTTTTTTCAGAGCAGTGTTATTTATTACTATCCAGTAATTATGGAATTAAAATTAAATGCATTTCTATCATGGTACTGCGCTTGTATTGGCTGAACAAATGGAGAAAAATAAATAAGTAAATAAAATATCTGTCTTATCAGCATGCAGTCAGTTCTCATTCGCGATTCCTCAGTTGGTACAACGTTTGAATCGTTAACGCAAAAGTCTTAGATTCAAATCCTGACCCAGACGCTATTCATTCCCGTAAATTTTAATTAGATAAATCCATTAAAAATTAATTGCATAAATTGTCGAAGTTATAGTAGTTGGACTGGCAATATAAATTTAAGTTGAACTTCTAAATCCCCCCTCTCTTTCTTTCTAAGTGTGTGTGCATGTAGTCAAACTACTTTTAGCATAGCTACCAACATTTTAATTTATTCCGGAGTATTTTCAGCCCCTCCTTTATTTCGCACTACTTTATAGAATTTTTTTCTCCGGTGTGTAACTACAATAAAATAGGAAAAAATTACTCTTAAAAAATAGGTGATATGAAATAAAGGCGGGGCTAAAAATACTTCAAATAAATTAAAGTGCTGGCAGCATTGATTTCATAAAGAAACTTGCCTGAGAATGTTACTTAGTAATGCAAAGCAATATTATTCTCTTATATCTTTTGGAAGGTGATAAAATATTGAGTTAAAAGTTTGAAAGGAGGGGGAAGAATTGCTATACAGATTTTTTTTTTGCCCGGGGGGGGGCATTATTACACTGGAACCTACAATTTAAAGTAGATTTCAAACAAATGCAAATGTCCATGTTTGTACTGGAATTTGAAAGTGTTATGTTCGAATTCTGCTTTAGGCATAGATATTAGTGGTGGTTTGGATTTTCTTTAAAAACCACAGATTTCCGAAATTAAAATATCTAACTATTTTTCTAACAAAAATACTGAGAATCCACTTTTTTTTTTTTTCTAAATTTACCATTTATTTTAATTTGGAAAATAAATAAAATATATTGTATCTCCCTTAAAAATAAATAAATAAATAAAAATAAACATATATGCTATCAAATAAAATTTAATGTTTCTCGCAAAAGATATAAAACTTGTAATTTTTATTAAAAGAACATTCTCTGGAGACGGATATCTAGATTTCAGTTGATTGTACAAATGCTTTGAAGTATTATTTTATTATATTTTATTATATATATATATATATATATATAGGGGAGGGTCGGGAGGGATGGGACACCTAAAATTATTCTTAAAATAAACAATGTATTTAATTTCTGTCACTTCCACCAGGTGAAGTAACTACAGCCCCATATCCGTTGCTATGTATCATTTTAGTGTGAGAATTCTGTAAGTTTATGTAACAAAATAACTATTTTATAACACCAAAAGTAAACAATTCCTTAATTTTCAAGGCAAGTTTTTAACGTCACTCACTGATGTCAGCATAATTACTTTTCATATACCTAATAATATAACTTTTATGAATTAGTAGCTGAATTAAGCCTAAAAGTTGCATATGTCTAATATTAAATTTTTTTTTTTTTTTTTTAATAATGATAAGGGAGTGATGGGACAGAGCAGTTCATGGAGGGATGGGACGTATAAGAAAATGAAGAAGAATGAAGATTTTGATACTCCATAAACAGAGAATATCAAGAGGCAAATGTATGAGTAGATGGAAGAGAAAATGCACGAAACAAATTCAAAATCATGGAAAATAATTGGTGTGGCACTCACACGAGTTTTGTCTACCCTTTTAACTTTTAAAAATACTTTATTTCCCATATATGTATGAGGAATTAATTTTCATTCCTGAGCAGTTTTCCTGGAAATGATAAAATATAGAAAAGAAATTATATTCATCAATTACAGTTAGCACTTCTTGGTAATATTTGTTCTTGAGGTATGCTGATAACACACACAGACTAGCCATTAAAAACCTTATTAATGTTCAGGGAACGACAAAACGTGTAAATGTAACAAAAACTTAATTTGGAATATTTGAACAAAAAACAATAGCTTCTCTGCTAGAAGTAAAAAAAAAAAAAAAAAAAAAAATGATGAACTAATCGAGCATTTGAAAATTTTATTTAAGTGGTAACATTATATTCTAATGTTGGATAAAATTAGATGCTATTAATAATTAATTAACCTTACATACATAGTGACCCACTGTTTTTGTCATTTTTCATAGTATGCCAGTATATTATGTACTTATTTTAACTTTATAAACCTTTCCCATCCCTCCCTCATATAAGGGAGGGATGGGACATTTTCATGACTATGTTAATTGCTTATGAAATTAATATTTTAATAATTGCCATCAAATGTATATTTTTAAAAGCTGTTAAAGTAGGGAGGGATGGGGCATTTTTATGACTTTGTTAATTGCTTATGAAATTAATATTTTAATAATTGCCGTCAAATTTATATTTTTAAAAGCTGTTAAAGTGTTTTAATTTGTTTCACTGAAACTTACAGTGCTGTACCAGTAAAAGTAAATTTGTAAAAAATATTTTTGTCAAAAATGTCCCACCCGTCCCTACTCTCCCCTATATATATATATATATATATATATATATATATATATATTAATAGTAAAAGCCGAGAAATATCTATATAATATAAAAATAATATTTTAAAAAATATTTAAATTTTAAAACTTCTTCACACACTATAAATTTTAAGCCAGAATAACCGTTGCTTTTGCCTTCAAGGCAGTAGCACGTGTTTTTTTGCACCAGATGAAGAAAGGCCACGTCCTTTCGAAACTGGTTGTGCTGGCTTAAAATATATGGTGTGTGAAGAAGTTTTAAAGTTTAAATATTGATTGTACACCAGTTTTAAATTTAGTTTTGTGATTTTAAAACATTGTGAAAGCCGAGAAACAGAAACAAAATCACTGAATATATCCTTTTATTATCAAAAGGATTATATGTATATATTATATTTTTTCAGGAGTTATAAGACAAATTAGCTAGTATTTATAACTTTTACTGGATTCATATCTTTACTAATTTGTTAATTACTATACTTTTTTTTTTTTTTTATTCGTGTTTTTATTCTTCTAGTTGATATTCTAAATATTTTAGTTCATATTTGAACAGTTATTTAATTATTCCAATCATAGTTTCTATAAATGAAGCATACAGCAGGGTTCTCAGCAATCACTGTTTAGAATACCTTTTTTTATATAAGGCAATCTTTGTATTATTCTTTCGAAGATATATATACTACAAATGATTAATAATAATTACTTAAAACTTAATAATTACTTTAAAAGAAAAAAAAAAGTGGTTATCAAAATTGTGACTGCTGAGAGCCCTGCATAGAGGATATGTCTATCAGATTATTTGTATTTGCTCAGGATTACATTATATCGCACATCGGAAAAGTTCCATTGAAAAATCAGTCTAAGGATAAAAATAAAGCATTGATTAGCCTACAATAAAACTGACATAAATGTATCTCATGTGGGTAAATTGTGAGATAAAGATATGATGCTTTTCGTGCCCATTGGGGAACCTCATACACATTTTTCAGTTAAATGAACTCAATTTTGCTATTTTTGTCTTATGTCCCTTTTCTTGCCGATATCACAATCCAAGACAAGGTAATTATTGTACTTTGAATTTGAATAGGTTTTAACGTCAACTTAACAAAGAAAAAAATGTCCTTTATTTTGAAGTAAAAACTGCATTAAGGTAACCTTTTCTTCCTTAAAAAACTAACACGCACGCTTTTCTTATATCCTTAATATAAAATTAGTAATTTTAAATGAGAATTTAAAAGATAATACAACATTATCTAAAGATTACATTGCTCGGCATGAAAATTGCCTCTAACACCATTTCAACATAGTCTTATGTAAAATAACCTCCTGATTTCGAATCTGACGCCCATACCCTATAACCCAAAGATGTTTAGGAATGGACCCCTATTTTTTATCATTTTTTGGTGATTTTATGGCTATAAATTTGATTTTTAGGAGGGGGGGGGGGGAGGATTATTTTAACTGTTAAATATCTTCTGAGGGGCAACAGAATTGGAAATTTGTAAAACATGGATATTTATGACAAGATTTTTTTTTTTTTTTTTTTTTTGGGGGGGGGGGGGGGATTTACCACTGAAATTAAGCATTATGTATCTTACATTTTTTTAATCTGTTATTAATGTAATTTTTTAAACTTTATATACATATGTGTATATATAATTTTTAGGTGTTAAATTAATTATTATTCATTCTTCAAATCAAATTCATGGTCATAAAATTATTGAAGAGGGAAAGAAATTGAGGGAGGGGGTGATATTTCTAGAAAACGGTGGGTGTCTGGACAAAATGGGATCCATATTCGGATTCAAGAGGTCATTTTACATGAGAATCAGAAAGAATGGTATCAGAACTCCATTTTTTTTTTTTTTTTTTTTTTCCTGCAGAGCAGTGTTATTAATAGTTTTACATAACAACTTTAATGTTTCAATATTTCTGGGTTTTAAGGAATTAGCAATTAATTAGTTCAAACTGCTTAAGCTTGTGTAAAATTATATTTCCATAATATGGAAATATAATTTCTTGGAAATATGATTAAAATATATATATACAGATTCTCATTAGAACTATTTCCTTTCTCTGTATCAAGTCCGGTACATGAGATTAAAATTCTAAAAATTTTGAGGGATTTCAATTGTATACATTTTATTGTGCTATTAAAATGTATTTTTAGTTATAAAGTATATGCAATGCCATTAATAGTATTTCAAAGCATTGTGTTCTATGAGATGTATTTCTATAAACCATATTTTTATATCTTTACTGTACACATATCTTAATGAAATAGAAATACATTATTCGAATTCATTACTGAATGTTTCCTGTAGAAAATAGAGTAAATATCACCACTTGTTTATGTACAGAGACACTCAAAAGTATTCCAAAGCATTGCGTTCTATGAGAGATATTTCTATAAACTATATTTTCATACCTTTAGTTTCTACGAAGTTTTATGAAAGTGAAATTAATATATTATTTGCGTGTACAAAAGAATGCTTTGCATAGCATATAGCATGATTAGCATTAGATTTACATGGTGACACAAAAATATTCATTTATATTAAAAGCTATTAATAAAAATTTGCTAGATTTGTACTTTCGTTTACATTAAGCGTTTTTAACACTTTCTAAGATTTGTCAAGTGTGAATATGATTTCAATTTGTGTATATGTTCGTCTGTCTGTCTGTCTGACCGTGCTTTAACTCCCGTAAATATTTATGGAATTTTTTGAAACTGATACATGTTATTCAAGTTCACAATCAGGTGTTCCCTATTGAAAATGAAGTTTATACCTCTACTAGTTTGTGCACAGGGGCACCCAAAAATATTCGAAAGCTGTGTGTTCTATGAGAGGAGTTTCTATAAACCATATTTTAATACCTTTAATGCATAGAAACTTTTATGAAATTTTATTATGTTATTCAAGTTCCCTTTCGGATGTTTCCTATTTAAAATCGAGTACACTTCTAACTTTTTTGTGTACAGGGGCACTTAAAAGTATTCCAAAGCATTGCGTTCTGTGAGAGTTATTTTTACAAACTAAATTTAAATAATTTTACTTTGCACAAAGCTTAATGCAATTGAAATAAATCATTCGTATGCACAAAAGACTGCCTTCTATATAATATAGTATGATTAGCATTAGATTTACAGGGCCACACAAAAATATTCAGTTACATTAAGAGCAATTAATAAAAATTTGCTAGAATAGCACTTTCGTTTACATTAAGCGTTTTAATACTTTCTTCTATTTTTAGTGAAAATGTGATTTCAATTTGTGTATCTGTCAGTCTATCTTTCTATCTGTTTGTTTCCGGCTCCTAGCGTCGGTAAATATTTTTAGATTTTTTTTTTAAATGATACAATCAAGTTCACTAAGGTGTGTTCCCTATTTAAAATGACAGTAATGGATCCTGTGCAACTAGTTTGTTTACAGAGACAACAACAACAAAAAGTCAATGGATTAAGTTTTAGGACAGAATTTTTTAAAAGTTATATTTAAAATCTTTCGATTGTAAAAATCATAAAAATATTCACATGAATTTTTAATATTCTAAAATATTTTTTGTATAGAATATGATATAATTAACTTTTTCAGATTAAAAGTTATTCGATACAACAATTACGTACAGTTGGAAGGTATTACTTATCAATGCGTGCTGCATAATTTTTCTTTCTTGTTTTATCTTATGAATAATTAAGTTGAGTTAAAATTATTTTCAAACTATTAAAAACCACCCTAAAAGGAATACATTTAATAAAATGGCATCTGTTACCGTAAAAGTAAAGTAAAACTTTAATATTTGATTCCTGGAAATACACTGTGTCCCAAAAGTTTAGACAATCAATAAAACTTGCACTAACATAAAAAATAATAAGGTACAATTAAAATTCGCTAGATAGGTAATAAACAAAAACAGTTTTGCTGATATGCACATATAAAATATGGTCAAAGGTTTAAAATTATAAAATGTACGTTAAATTATATAAAAGTGTGCTGTCCAAAAGTATAGACACCTGTAAGTGTTTTTTGGCTTTACATTTATAAGAGTAACTAAAAACTTACTTTTAATATTAAATTTATTTCCACGACACTTTATAACATGAAATACACGTTGTTCCATAGAATTATTTAAGCATTAAATTATAGAAGGAGTTTTTTTATACCACGCTTTGTCAATTGTAGTTTTTAAGTCATTTTACGCATGTATATTGCTTTCCATTTTCATATATTTTACGAGATAAGATCTCCGAGTACTTTTTGAAATTCTGGAAGTTGATGCAATTCCACGCACAGATAAATTATCAACAGAAGCCTTATTTAATAACATTCTATCATCAAGTAGCGTTGTTTTCTTTGGTTTCCGACTCGCTTTCGAGTATTCCATGTTCCATCTGATCTCCTGACTCTATAAATACTGCTCAAGGATGTCTTTATTCTTCTCAATATTTGTACTGCATTTTGTCCTTGCGCTTTTAATTGTAAAATCTTAATAATTTCATCTTTAGAAATTTCTTTAGAACGTGGCATTTTTTAACAGAATACGCAGGAAACATCTTTTCCGAATTACAAACAAAACAATACATTGAACTCATTAAATTATTATGTTAAATATATAGCAGACGATATTTCAATTAAAGGAAAAAATTATTCTACATTTATAGAAGCAGACGACAATAAAAATATTTTATTTTGTGAACAAAAATGTAAAAGAAAACATGCAATGCCGTATTGTGTCTATACTTTTGGGACAGCACATTTTTATATCATTTAATGTACATTTTATAATTTCAAACCTTTGATCATAAGTCATATGTGTGTATCTGCAAAACTGTTTTTATTTATTGCCTATCTCACGAATTTTAATTGTACCTTATTAATTTTTATGTTATTGCAAATTTTATTGACAGTCTAAAGTTTTGGGACACGGTGTACACTTTGAAACATTACCGCTTGCTTTATTTTATTTTATTTAGACAAGTTATTATAAAAATAAATCAATAATCTTTTACCTTCAATTTAATGTCACCCGCACTCGCTTCGTATTTCGCGAGATGACAACAACATGATAACAGATGTAGCAAGGCAAATAAGAAGTAAGAGCATGCGCGGACAGTTACTTGACGTCAAGGAAATTTTAAGCCAGAAATATGCTTGATTTGGCATGCGTAATTTTCCTAACTTGAAGTTGGTCTGAGATATCCTTGAATTAGCAACTTTGCTCTGTCATGGTAAATTCACTTTAAAGCCAACCTTGTTTCAAGGAAGTGTGCTGTGTGGGGCAATTTAACAAAAGTATCCGAACTAATTACAGAATGTAGGGACCCGGAATCTATTTCCATCTTATGTTTAATTCCATTTAAATTAATTAACACATCATGGGGTGGATAATTAAGCACTGTACTAACTGAATTTATAGTATTAATATAAGAATTATCTTCATAAATATCTGACTTACCTGTGTCAATATTTTGAAGTTTCGAATTATTTTCCCCCCAAAATTTCTGGAATTTTTTAGAATTGCATATTTTTTGTATGTGCCCCACCTTCTTACAAAAACGACAGACAGCTTTAAGAAATTTACATTCACCAAAGGGGTGATAATTCCTACACCGCTGACATGGCTTCTTGCCCTGAGGCGTACCCTTTGCATTGTTATCCAGTACTCTCTCGGGAGCTTTTTTCTTCGATTTCAGAAGGTGGACAGCATTGGACCCACGAATTTCTACGGTTTGTTTAACTGCTGCTTCGCCGGCTAAAGCTACATCCATAGCTGAAGTGAGAGTTAACTGTGTATCGGACAGAAGCTTCCTTTGTATGTCTTCATCTTGAATCCCACACACCAGGCGATCTCGTAGCATTGAATCTAACTGCGTACCGAAATTGCAGTTTTCCGACAGTTTCCTAAGCTCCGCCACAAATTCTGCAATAGATTCATTCGGGCGTTGATCTCGTTTATTAAATTTGAAACGAGATAGTATTTCTGACGGTTTTGGCGAAAAGTGGTCGTCTAGAATTTTTAACAGATTGGCAAAGTCAGTTTCATTTGGATAAGCTGGCGTACATAATGATCTTATTAAAGAATACAGTGTAGGACCCGCAACACTCAGAAATATTGCTCGCTTTTTAACATCATCAGTAATACCATTGGCAGCAAAATAAAAATTCAGACGTTCTTTGTATTCAATCCATACAGATTTTCCGATGATGAATTCCTCAACTTTACCTAGAGACATTTCGAACAAAGGAATCGTAACTGTAATGCGTAGAAGAAGAAAATTAATAAATACGTCCAATTGTACTCGTCGCCAGTATTGTATCTTGTGTGTTGGGGTCCACAAATAACGAATACGTAATTAATACACACATTTAATCACGATAAACTACACAAATAAGCATTATATACAGGAACACTTAAAGTTACCGTACGCTAGTACGTCAGAAGAACAACAACAACTAACATAGAGTTTATACGTAGAGTTCACATTGCACAACACAGAAACAGCGACCTCGTGCGGTCAGGCACGATCGGAACATGGAACAAAGTCTAATACATGACAAAAGTGTTTCATTTGTATGTACCCCCAAGTACACAACAGACAACACCAACACAACACACAACAGTAGACAGACACAGGGGGGTGCCATTTCATAGATGCGCGAAATTTTAGCTATTTGAGATTTCTCGCGCACCACGTCATTTGGCAGATGGATCAAATCTTGTTTGCATTTGAAATAACTGTGTTTAAATTGCGTTTTTATGACTTAATTTTTTTTTCTTTTCTTTTAATCGAATTTGTTTAAATGTACCGTGTGATAATCTTAATCTACGTCTTTTGTTGCTTCTTTGACATGCTCCGCATTACAGCATATATTTTTTTTTAAAGAATAGATTATTGAAAGTGATAGAACATTGCTGAAAAACTGTGATGTATAATAGCAATAGATAGATTGCTCATAAAATCAAATCATGTAAGTAATATATCATCGTGTATATTACATCATACATTTTCAAGATCAGAAGTAATAAATTGAAGGGATATTAAATTAGCAATAATTATGTAATAAGTATGTTTGTTAAATGTTTATGCTTTAAATGTTTATTATCTTTATGAAAACAAATTGTGGTATCTCATAATAAACAAAATGTTTCAGTTATGATGTGGATAAAAATGAGTACACACAAAAATATTTCTGCAGTTCAAAATTAAATTTGCAGTTAATACAATTAAAATGAAATAAACTTGTGTGTAAGGAAAAAAAAATCTTAGGTACATTTTTTAATTTTAATTTTTTCTTTCTTTAATCCTCTGTAGAAAGTATCTGGATAATTGAAAATTTTATGAAATTGTTTTTATGCGGTAACACATTTCAATGTAACTTTTGTAATAACATGTTAAAAGTGTCAGTAGTAGCACATGTTTTCCAATGAAAATAGTTTTAAAAATACCAACAAGCCAACATGAGCAAAATGTTTTGAAACTATTTCTGTCATACCATATTTAAACAATGAATATAATTTTTCTTTTGTAAAAAATTGTTGATCATTGCTTAAACATTTTGGAGTATTATATATATATATATATATATATATATAACACCACAGAACTGAGGTTTAAAAGTAATAAGTACAAAACTTTGAATAAACACCATAAAATGCAAGAGTTCACAATAATTGTTTCAGGTGAAAAGAAAACATGACCCTTCGGCAGCGCTTTATTGGCAGCACTCTTGCCTACTTTATTCGCTTTGATGAAGTGTTGTTTTCTTTTAACCTGGAACAAGTGTTGCAGGTTCTTGCATTTTATGGTGTTTATTCAAAGTTTTGTATTTATTAATTTGGAGTATATTTACTGACAGGGTTTAACCTGGCAAAAAAATTACTTTAGCATTTTAGCGAAAATAGGCAAGCACTATTTTAGCTTTTTCGAAAGTTAATTAATTCTTTGGATACCACTGATTTCTTTTACTTACAAGGAGCATCACCCAAGTGTCCGGCTCGGATTTCAATGAGAGAGAGGCGTTTGTTTCATATTTGATATACTATCAAGGTAAAAATGTGCTTTACGGTCCTTCTTGGCGATTTTTTGGCGAGTTTTTTCCGAACTCGCCGAGTCTGCGCGGTGTTTTTTTTCTCTCCCGTCCTTTCCAAAATGGCGGACAGGAAGCACGGTTTCCCAGTTTTTATAACCGTTCCAAGAAGGCCGATTTACGCAATTTAAAGCGATTATGTAAACATAAAGCGTCAGAAATATCTTACAAATACTTGAGTAAAGAAAAATACAATTTAGCGTCAGAAATATCTTACAAATACTTGAGTAAAGAAAAATACAAATTTTTCCGGACTGGAAGCACGGTTTTCATACCCATCCTTTCGAAAAGGGCCGATTTAGGCTGGGATTGCGGTGCCTCGTTCTTAAGTCTGATCTTAAATATTACGAATTTTCGTAGATGGGCGTGGTTAAGAACGATCTTAACTTGGTATTGCGGTGCCTCAAGCGTAAGTCCTCAGCGTGTCCTCGTAAGAGAAAGCCAGCCAGCCAATGGGAGACGCAGAGCGAGTTATGTTGTGATTGCGCGCGCATCCAGTTACGATTCGACGTAAGATAGCTCTGAGGTTGTCGTAAGACAGTGAGCCACTGCAATACGACTTGCGTTTTGTTTACATCTTAAGACAGAGTTTGTGCGTAAGATAGTCTTGAGCGAGGCACCGCAATCCCAGCCTTTCGTACTTTAAAGCAATTATGTAAACATAAAGCGTCAGAAATATCTTACAAATACTTGAGTAAAGAAAAATACAAATTTTTCACAATTGTTATCAACTAAATCTAAGAAATATTACAAAACAAAAACAGCACAAGTAACTTAATATACATAAATAAGCATTTAAATAAAAAAGAAAGTTTATTTACTTACCCGTTTTATAATTTCCTTAAAAAGTAGCATTTTCCTCGAAAAAAAGAAATATCCCCTCTGCATATAACGATATAATCATGTACACAAACCACTCTAGCATCACTCTAAACACTAATCCAAAGCTTTTTTTCAGCATATACATTGAATTGTACAAAACCAATAAACGCTACTCAAAAGCTTTTTTTTTAAGATACTCAATCTAAATATTCAATTTTACAAAACCAACAAATGACAATTTTACCTAAATAAGAAAAGCGGCACACTGAAAACACATTACTCTTGGAAAAACGAAGAAAATAATCTCTGGAGATTTCGATTTTATCATGTACACCAACCACATCAACACAATTTCAAACCGTACTCAAACGTATTTCTTATGATATTCAACACAAATAATCAATTTAAAATAAATCGCAATTTCTCAGAAGAAAAACAACGAACAACGTGTGCGTCCCTCTCCCTTGCCTGACACATGATGCAATGAAACGGCCTACTGTTGCCAAAATTCAAAAAACAAAAGAAACAAATCGAAATACCAGATTCTTTCTGAAAGGACCAAAAAAAAAAAAAAAAACAGAGAATACAACAATAACCTTAAATATAACCCAGATAAGCAGAGTGCATTTAACGTCACACTACTACTGCGTTATGGGCGATATTCTCGGAGATTCGCAAGTAATGTTGCATTTAACATCGCACTAGCACTACCCTTCGGCGACAATCTCGGAGATACGCCAGTAAGGTAAGGTGACCATATTTTCAAACACTGATTTGAGGACAAATTACCGTTTGTCCCCAAATCGAAGTAAATGTCGAGGACCTTGAAAACTGTATTTGGGGACTTTTTCGAGGACACGATAGACCAATATCTATATGCATTATTAATAAAAAGAACTCTGATTTATACATTACAAAATGCTTTGAATCACTTTTTTCTATGAAAAATTGCTGAGCCTAAGGTAAGTTTATGCAAATTAAACTATCCCAGCATTATTAAAATAATCAAGTCTATAGAACCCATTTACACTTTATTATGATCAGGCCCTGACTAACGGCAGGGCATACGGGGCAAATGGCCTGGGCCCCCCTTCTGGAAGGGGCCCCCCTACAGACGTATGCAGAAATTCTGCAACCTAAAAAGCTCTTTTGCCACTGCAAGGGGGCCCCCAGAATAGGCTTGCCCCGGTGCTCCAGGTACCCTAAGTCGGGCCCTGATTATGATGATAGGAGAAAACACAAAATAGCACCATTTCATTTTAATCTTTAGAATCCCCACTCCCTGAAATGCAGAAGTTATTCCCGATTATATATCTAACTAAAGAAATAATTTCATTAAGCAAATTTTATTTTTCACTTAACATAAATCGGGCAAGATAGAATTTATATACTGATTAGTAGTGCATGATTCTTTCTCTGCTCATGAAGTATGAGGGTCTTTATTTCAAAGTTCCGTTGATTTTCAAGATAATCCAATTATTAGAATGTGATTTTGATTGGATTGGAATAGATGGGTTTTACGTCTCATTAGTGCTGTACAATGGGCAATTGGCGACAGTCTAGCACTTACCCCCACAGGTAGTCCGGAGACATGCCATCACAATTTTGATCCTCCACGGAATGGACTGTGATTTTGAAAAAATACACGCAAATATTTAAATTTCGGGACATTTAGCGTCCCCGAGTAGTCAAAGAATTTTTGGGGACAAAAAATAGAAAAGGCCAAAATTCGAGGACAGTCCTCGAATTTCGCGGACGTATGGTCACCTTACAGTAAGGTAGCATTTAACTTCGCACTAGCACTGCGCTTCGGCAACAATCTCGGAGATACGCCAGTAAGGTAGCATTTAACTTCGCACTAGCACTGCGCTTCGGCGACAATCTCGGAGATACGCCAGTAAGGTAGCATTTAACTTCGCACTAGCACTGTGCTTCGGTGACTTTTCGCAGGAATGAGTAATATGCACGTTTGTACGGTCCGCGTATATGAAACCAAAAAAGAAAAAAAACACTGGATACCACACCCGCATTGTGCATGAATGTATAAAACCTACGAAATTTTGTTTTCCGCTTGCAGTGGACGCAGTCCACTGCAAGCGGGAGGCACCGAGGACGCGGAGGGCCCTCCGGCGAAAAAGCTTTATGACATGAGTAACGAAGCAAAATAAAGGGATTTTTTAATTTTACTGATTGCTGCAAAACAAAATTTACTGCTTCATAAAGCTTTTTCGCCGGAGGGCCCTCCGGCGAAAAAGCTTTATGACATGAGTAACGAAGCATTCGTTTTGCAGGGAACAGTAATATGCACGTCTGTACGCTCCGCGTACATGAACCCCCCTCCCCCCCCAAAAAAGCACTGCCCCCCCACAAAAAAACATTGCCCCCTTCAAAAAATCACTGCTCCCCCCCAAAATAACACTGCGCCCCCTCCAAAAAAACACACTGCCCCCACAAAAAAAAAAAAAAATCACTGCCCCCTCCCACCCACCCCCAAAAAATCACTGCCCCCCCCCCCCAAAAAAAACACTGCCCCCCCCACAAAAAAAAACACTGCCCCCCCCCACCAAAAAAACAAAAAAAAAAAACACTGCCCCCCCCCACAAAAAAAAAAAAAAAAAAAAAAATTAGCCCCCCCCCTCCAAAAAAAAAAAAAAAAACTGCCCCCCCCCCACACACACATACAAAAAAAAAAAAAATCCTCCCCCCAAAAAAAAAATCACTGCCCCCCCCCCACACACACACACAAAAAAAATTCACTCCCCCTCCAAAAAGAAAAAATAAATCACTGCCTCCCCCCACACACACAAAAAAAAAAATCACTGCCTTAAAAGCACATTTTATCCCAATGATGTCCTCCGGACGAAATGTCGTTTAGCAGCGACCAGTAATATGCACGTATGTACGCGGAGCGTACATGAAAACCACAAACAAAACATCACTCTATACCTCACCCGCATTCTGCATGAATCTCTTAAACATACGAAATTTCGTTTCGCATCGATCAGTAAAGCGTACATAAAAACCAAAGAAATATCACTAAATACGTCTCACACAAACTCCATGAATCTTTAAAACGTAGGAAATTTTCGTTTCGCAATCGATCAGTAAAGCGTACATAAAAACCAAAGAAATATTACTAAATACGTCTCACACAAACTCCATGAGTCTTTAAAATGCACGAAATTCGTTTGGCAACAATAACGTACGCGAAAATCACGGAGTAATATTAATAGGAGTTGAAGGTCCAATGGGAGAAAGCTACGAAACTGTGATCTAAATTTTTGGTAAATATTGAGGGCGCCACTTGTCATTCCTCCTTACCTCGGCGCAGATATAGTGTTGTTTTCAATAGAATTTTGCTGAAGTACATTTAAAAATTTTTATTTTAAGCAATTTAATTTCTTTGTAAGTTCTTAAAACTGCATAATTCAGATGTTTCAAATAAATGCTTCGTTCCTAGTTGTAAAACAGGCTATGATAGTGATAAGAAAAACAAAAAAAAAGCCCTAAGAGAAAAATAAAGTCCGAGTTCGTGGTTTTCTGCACCTAAAGTAAGTTTTTTTTTTTTTCTTTACAAAATTTCATCCAATCTCCTTCCTCCCAATTGTCTGTTTTAGCTAGCTTCGGTTCATAAAGATCGTCATTTTTTAAAGGCTTTCTTTCAAAGTAAAATTAGTATAAAAGGGCTCTTAAAAAAAAAAAAAACATGTTGGTTAGAATACTCTATTTAAAGAAATTTGCTTTCAATCGAAATTTTTTCAGCTTGATATTATTTTAAAAAATAATTAAAACGAGACATTTCCCCATTGAATAACATTGCGGAAGCTGGAGAGAAGGAAAGATTGCACGCTGGCGCCATCTGTAAACATTAGAAAACAACATCACAAAATTTCAGCCTTCTTCTCCTGTCTTTTTACTCCGTGGCGAAAATCATAGTTTCAAAACATCATGGGGAGGTTACCACATTTCAAACATCGATCGTTCAGCGGCGCATAAACACCGTGGTTACTAAGGTTGGCATCTTTATCCGCGAGTCGCCAAGAAGGACCGTAAAGCACATTCCAACCACTATCAAATTTTACTCAAAAATATGCAAAAAATTTGTATTTATACAGCAAGTGAATACTCAAATGAATAATTCGGTTGAAATAATTTTCAGTACTACTATAAATTTTCATTTGTAACTTAAACATGAAAGCGCAAAATCATTTTCCTTTGTTTTTAAACTGTGCTATCATAATGTTATACCCACCACCAGTATCATTTTTTTTTTTTTTTTTCTGGATTGTGTTTTATCAACTGCCCTTCTCTCTTTTTCGGTGCAACAATGAAAAAAGTGATCATCAGTGTCAGTCCATTCTCATATCAGACTTTTTGTATATTCATATTACTTTCCGCTATAGTACAGATTTTCATGCAAGACAAGTTAGCTGTATCCGAAGATCTTTTTTTTTTTTTTTTTTTTTTTCATGTACATGATGCATATTACTGATTACATAAATACATATGATACATATATGCATATTATTGATTGCTGCAGTATAAAATTTCATACATTTCTTCTTTCATGCAAAGTGAAATATAATCATCTCTCAAAAATCCACAATTCTCTGAAGTCCATATATCAATTGCAATGTAAACAAACACTGTCACAACTGATTTGTTGATTAGTGGATTGCGAAAATTTAGCTGTATTAGAAGATAAATCAATTATTAATTTGTGCTGATCAATCACCAATCACTCAGCATGTTACATGTAATAATTGTAATTATATATAATTAAAATACACTTGGAATTCAACAACCAAAAATTCGGTAAGTGATTTTAGTACCTTTCTAATTTCTGTTATTAAGGAACCTATTTTATTTGTAAACTGATACTAATAATTATTTTGAAATATATTGTTATGCTGAAACTTTTTTTAAATAGGGAAATAATAAATTTAATATGAGTTTAAAGTCTGACATAAATATTAAATTCTCCTATTTCCAATATTTAGTTTACTTTTAACATTAAAATTCATAATATTGAAGTATTTAAAAGGTAAACAAACATATCATAATATTACAGATAACTGAATATATTATGTATTTCTTTTTAAATTGAAAATTATAAGTGTTTTATTTTGAACAAACTATTTTAAAGAATGTATTTTTATTTCATTTTTTCTCATAAAATTAAAATTCATAATTTTACTGAAATATCTTAAATGTAAACAAATAAATCACGCTAGTACAGCAAAATTTATATATTTTAGATTTTTTTTAAACAAATACGTGAGCTTTCTTTTGAGCAAAACATTTAAATAACTGCATTTTTATTTCATTTTAATATAATTTAAATTCGTCGTCTTATTGAAGTAATTCATTACAATATTGAAGTATTTAAAAGGTAAACAAACATATCAATATTACAGATAACTTCATATATTGTGTATTTCTTTTTAAATTGAAAAATATAAGTGTTTTATTTTGAACAAATATTTTAAAGATTGTACTTATATTTTATTTTTACTCATAAAATTAAAATTCATAATTTTACTGGGATATCTGAAATGTAAACAAACATATCGCGATCGTACAGTAAAATGTATATTTTACATTCTTTTAAAAAATATATATGTGCTTTCTTTTGTGTAAAACAATTAAATAACTGCATTTTTATTTCATTTCATTTTAATATAATTGAAATTCATCGCTTTATTGATGTATTATAAATGTAAACAAATGCATAGCAATGTTGCCGAAAACGCGAAAGCTTTATAATTTTTTATGAACTTATATGTATTTAAAATAAATATTTTAACGAATGTACTTTTCTTTCATGTAATACCGTACATGATTTTCGCTTCTGTGTAATATTTATATCAGATTATAAGATATATTTTTTAGTAAGTAATAGCTAGCTCTGGGCTAACAGCTGTATATTTGCATCGTAGTTTGTTTCTCTCTTCCGCCCTGTGACGTTTCACGTCTGCTTGCCTCTGATTGGCTACTCTTCCAATGGCCCAACCTTAAGATAGAAGAACCTTGGACAGACAGTAGATTCGAAAAACATTCGAATATTGAATTCGATAATCCTTCGTACAAACAGAATTACGCCAAAATTGGCTACCGACTACGATCGCGGCGTTGCTCAACTTTGATTGGTTAGAAGAAAGTGTCTACCGCCGGGGAATTAACGCACACAACAGCCCGTAAAAATCTCGATGATCAATATATATATATATATGTAAAATTTTTGTTTCACAGAATAAATAATTATAATCATAGCAGGACTTCTGATAGCTAATATTTTATAGATCTATAGTTAATTAATTTCCACTAATTGAAATATTTTAGTCTTCTGAAATTCCAGCATTTGGAATTACGCTTTTATTCTCATATTATGGTAAAGGATTCATCTTCATTTGAAATTGCTGACTACAGCAACAAAAATGAATTGCCTGATGATGCATGGAGGGTATACTGATTATTATATTTAAAAATATTTCATATTAAGTTTTGAGAAATTGTGGTTATTATTTTGGCTTCCGAAGATATTAAATGTCTGATACTATTTGATTACAACACAAACCGTGCGGTAGCTTTTGCTTTCATCCTTCCCTTGGTTTAAAAAAACACTACTGCACTGTATTGTATTGCAAATTTTAACCATAAAAATTCTGCAATATTGACTTATATATTTGTTGAATTAAAACTAATTGAAATTTTACCTGTCAATTTGTTTTAAAATGTATATATTTTTTCTTTTTTGGTAGATGTTGATTTTTAAAGAAGAATATCTTGCATCTTTAATATATTATCTTTGTTTATCGATAGCTATTTTGTTTTTGTTATTTAAAAACAGGATTTTCAGTGATTTTATGGCACTTGAAATTCAGTAAAGACCTGTAAAACCCAGGGTAATTGAAAAATTTACTAAAAAAACCTAGAAAACTCATGGCTATTGAAAAATTTCTTAAAAATTAAGAGAAACTCCCGAAATTTTCAAAATTTATTGAAAAAATGGGGGGTAAGTTGTGACAATTTAATTTTCTTTTCCTTTTTTTTTTTTTTTTTTTTTAAAAGAAAACATACAACTTTTGATAAAGTTTTAATTTTAAATTGTCTAGTTTTCTTGTTTGACAATATGTTTGTTTAAATTTTAGGGTTTTTATTGCCTCAGATGCAGTTTAATCCACTGTTGCCAAGGGCCCTTTTTTTGCCAAGCTCTGGGATGAATTCTCATCAAATGTGGCCCATTTATTTTTATGGCAGCCCTTGGATTTCTCCCAATCAAGTATTGCATTCGTATAGCGTCAGTATTCATTTCTCGTTTTATTTCTGACTTTTGACTGCATAGTCCAGGGTTGCCAACTTGGAGACTTAGCCTCTAAATTTAGGGACTTTTTTGGGGGTTAAACATTTTTAGGGGCTTTTTTGGGGACTTTCAAAATTATGCTGGGGTCTTTTGGAGACTTTTTTTCAAAATTTTGTTGATTTTATTTTTTTTTCTTTGTTTTACTTTCCCTGCAATACTTTGAATATTTAGAGTACTAAATTAATTCTAATATTGGAGCATGGACAGGGTGATCTGTTTTCGTTTGCTAGAAACAGAAACCTCATCACATCCTTTAAGTGAGATTTCTCGAACAAGTCTCATAAGGATATCTAGATTTTGTAAGCTTTTTTTTTTTTTTTTTCCCATAACGACATATCATACTATTTCTTTCAGACAGCGTCACTACCAGTTTTTATGTATCACCTTGAATGAATGTACAGAGAGTTTTGTTTTTATCTAAATATATAAAGCTGATTGTTTGTCATTGTATCTGTCTAGATTTTTAGTTTGGATTATTAGATTTTGTCAGAAATTGGTATACTTATTAATCAGGACAAAATCTAGCTAACATCGTATTTTTTAGTTTAGTTGAATAATTGGTACAAAAGATATATTAAAAAGACAAAAAAAGAATTGATTGCAAAAAGAGAAGAATTAATATAGATATATTTCTTTTCATGTCGAAAAATAAATAAATGTAGAAACATTTTCTTTTCTTCTTCTTCTTTTTTTTTTTTTATTAAAATAAAATTGAGGAAAATCATGCTAAAGTAATGGAATAGCTGTAATATAGCATTCCTCGACGAAATTTAAATTTCTCACTGAAGTAGCTTGCATGTTTCTTGCTAAGATTTTTACAAATGCAATTATGATGGCCACGCTAGTTCATTACCAAAATAATAACAAAGATTTAAGAGCCACCAAGGGGGTCCTGTGCTAAAGCTATACCAAAGAAATTTTCAGAAATGAATACAATAATCGATGCTAGGGAATGAAACACAATTACTGCATACCTTTATATGGAAGAATAGTTTAAAATAAGTCCTGTTGTACTAAATTAAATTCTGTTTTGTGCAGAATATTATATCTATTACTTAAACAAAAATAGGCTTAGAGTTTTAATGTTATTATTTATTTATTTTTAAGTGCTTAAAATAAATAAATAAAAAATAAAACTATTTTACAATTTATGTCGATGTGTTTTGATAAGGATAGGCCTCTGTTTTCAATTTGTAGCTATAAAAAATTAAATCAGCATAATTAATTTGATCGCCATGATTAAATGTATTCATATATATATCACCTGTTCAGTATTTACTTTGATTCACTGTGTATATTTTTAGTTCTGAATTTGTGTGTTTTACTTCTTTCGCACCCCACATTCTCGTTTTCAGCTCGACTGTATTATATGTATAATCATAAATATTTTTTTTATATTTGTTAAGATTATATGAATGCATCCAATACGTATGCTTCAGTTACTTGAAATTAAGTATTTAATGGCCCTCTTCACTCACCGTCGCCGGAAGCCTGAGCCAATGTTATTCTATGGGGAAATTTTCTTTACACATAACTTATTAACTAATTCATATTTTTAAATTCTGTTTTCACATTCAGAAAATTCCCAACTGGTAAATTGACGGACCTTTTTTAAAAATGTATTTTTTTAATTTTTAATATTTTATTTTGAAATTGCAAAATGAAAAAAATTCACATATTGAAAATTCGTATTTTGCAGCTTCAAAATAAAATATAAAAAAATAATTTTTTAGAAAAGGTGCGTTAATTTTACAGCTGGGAATTTTCAGAATGTGAAAACAGAATTTAAAAATATGTATTAGTTAATAAGTTATTTGTAAAGAAATATTTCCCATAGAATAGCATTAGGTTCGGCTTCCGGCGGCGGTGAGTGAAGAGGGCCCTTAAGATAAAATACATTTACTGCTTCATATGCGTAGCTTGACTTCTTACATTGGGGGAGGGACAAAAATTTTCAAACATACAAAGTGAAGCCCGATCGATATAGTTTGAAATTATATGCGTAAGGATTTTTAATGTAATGTGTGCAAATTTTTTCATTTGGTCATAATGATTTTAATCTACTTCACTTAAAATTTAAATATCGAACTACTTTTCTAATATCTAACTAAAATGACTTAATTTAAAAATTTCTACTCTCTAACTAAAATGAATATAAACTATTTCTGCATATTCATTTTCACATGTTTTTTAGATTTAAGCGGAGTATTAGTATGTCTTTAGATTTTCCATACATACAGAGATTTTTTCACGCCTCTACAAGCGTATTTTGTATGTTTAAAATAAAAGTTCGCCATAAATATTAATACAAATTCACATACTTCATATTACCAGGATTCCCAATCAAAGTTTAGGAAAAAAAAAAAACTTGCATTTTTAGATTGTTGGAAGCAGATTCACAAAAACAGAAAACAGTTTTCTTGAATTTTTGAGCTAAACATTTGGGGACTTTTTTAGGGGATTTTCAACTTGAATTTAGGGGCTTAAGTTTTTTGGAGTTGGCAACCCTGGCGTAGTCTGTCGTTTTATATTCTTGGATTTTTTACATGCATGTGGTTTAGTTAATAAGGTATGTCGTAGCTATCTTTCTTATTTATAATTTTGTGCTTTCAGTTTGTCTTTTGGAAATTTTCATATATTTTTTGCCGCAAATATTTCTCAAAACTGTATAGTAATTATAATTTTAAGTGCTTTTTAAGTTTTCGGTTGTAATGAAAGCTTGGATTTGATTAGCTTGAGAGTAAATTTTTATTGTAACAAAACATGTTTAAAAATACTTTTATCAATTAAAAATAATTATCGGTGCTAAAGGTTAAAAGTAAGATTATATTGCTTTATTTTCATTTTATATTTTTGTATTTTTTGAGAGAAAAATGTTTTTTTTTTTTTTTTTTTAACTTAAAACAATGATGTAGAAAACTTATTTCAAAGGACTTTGTCCACAATATAAT